>PVLC010001058.1:0-51313 GCA_004027655.1 Graphiurus murinus
AGGAGGAGGAGGAGGAGGAGGAGGAGGAGGAGGAAGAGGAGGAGGAGGAAAGAATAAGAAGGAGAAGGAAAGGAAGAAGAGGGAGAGGAAGAGAAAGGAGAAGAAGAAAAGCAGTGCTGAGCCAATGTGTCTATCTGTAGCCAAACAGCTCTTGGTGAGCAGCTTGGGCAGGAAGTCATATGTCCAGGAGGATCTGAGAATCTCCATTTAGATCCTTTTGGAAGTCCTTCTGGGCACTTTTTTCTGAGCCATTCACCCTGCCTCAGGCTCCAGTGAACCCCTGTGTTCTTCAAAGGTCTCTTTCCTGGCTTAGCTGAGTGAGGACTTACAGAGACCGATTTGTTCAGGGAAGACAAAGGAAAAGGAGAAAGCTGGCAGACTACCGGTTCCTCCTCCAGGACATTTTTCTTCCACTCAATCTAGGGAAGGATATTTGAATCTCACAATTTCCAGCCAACGAGAACCCTAGATTTTAACTACTTATAGTCATTTTCAAATCATTTTTAGCAAGAGAACACTTTTGTCAAAGAAAATTTGATCCAGAAACCCAATATAGAAAACAGAGGAGGGGATAAAATAATATTTTTCATATGACTGTATCATTTTTTTTTTTTTTTTTTTTGCGGTACTGGGGATTGAACTTAGGGGCGTTCTACCTCTGAGCTATACCCCCAAGCCCTATTTTTTTTATTCTTTATTTTGAAACCAAGTCTCACTAAGTTGCGGAGTGCCTCACTAGGTAGCTGAGGCTGGCCGCGAACCCGGATCCTCTGGTCTCAGCCTCCCAAATGCTGGGATTACAAGCGTGCGCCACCACGCCCGGCGTCATATGACTGTATCATTTTAATTCAAGTTCTCTTTCGACAAAGCTATCAATGAGTTTGATTGTGCTTCTTTTGAAAAACCTAGAAAATTACACTGTGGGTTTCTGCAGGGTAATTTAGCTTCTATATCTAATTTCATTTTACTTTTTTTTTTAAACTGGGAATTGAACCCAGAGCATTCCACCTCCAAGCTACACCCCCATCCCCTTTTACATTTTATTTTATTTTATTTTATTTTCTGCTGAGCCTGGCCTCGAACCTATGATCCTACTGAGATTACAGGTGTGCACCACCACACCTGGCTTCTTTTTGCATTTTTGTTGTTATTGTTGCATGATTGCAAGAAGAGCATGATTTTCACGATACATTCTGAGCATCTCTTTTCGTTGCAAACAAAAGAAACTAAATTTGGTTTAGATTAGGGAAAGGGGGAGAGCATTTATCAGTACTGGGGGAGCCCCAGTCATGGTGGCTTCTCTAGCTCCCCTTCTCTCCACCTCTCAGCCCAGCCTCTCCTCAGGTACCTTTATTCTCAGAGAACTTCCCAGTACTGAAGGGGAAGCTCTGGGCTCATGATTCTAGAGAGAAAAATGAATACCTTTTTTTCCTCCAAAGTTCCAGAAAAAATGTTGGGCAGATCGTGAGAGGGCAGTGTTGAGTTGGATGCCATGCTCAGGACAACTAACTACAGATACAGAGGCACTTACCTGTGGGCCACTCTGAATGGCTGGTCGTTGTCATGACACCATCTCCGTGGGAGCAGAGGTGAGAGGTCATCCTCACCTTTCCATGGGAGGTGGGTTTCCCACAGGGAAGAGGGCTCTGTTAGAAGAACAAGGGGGAGTGGGCGTAGCGGTGCACACCTGTAATCTCAGTACTTGGGAGGCAGAGACAGGAAGATCTCAGGTTCGAGGATAGCCTCAGCAATTTAGTAAGACCCTGTTTCAAATTTTTTAAAAAATTAAAATAGGGTTGAGGTGTAGCTCAAAGGTAGAATGTCTCTGGATTCAACCTCTAGTACCAAAAGAAGGAGAAGGAGGAGAGCAACAAGAAGGAGGAAACAGAAAATGTGCTAGGCAGACCAAACCCATCCCCCCCCCCCCCCCAGCTCATGGAACTCACATAGCAGCACACTTAACAGTTTGAGTAACTCACCTTCAATCACAATATAATGGAATAGATCAGAGGCCAGGAAACAGCAGGAATTTTTTGGCCTAATAATGAATCACTAACACAAATGATTGTTCACATTCATTAAATATTAAGTGTTTTCTCAGGAGGAATTTAATGAATGAGATCTGCAGCCAGCTTTACCCATGCTTTGAAGAAAGAAAAAAAAAAACTTTCCAAATATATCTTAACACATTTTAATTATTAGAAGTCTCCATTCTTGTCTCCATCAGTTATTCACAAAACACCTCCAAACCATCTAATTTAGTTTGTCTTAAATATTGAGTCCAAAATTTAATCCTTCAATTATTTTAATGAAGCTTTAGCTGCTCCTATAGGTGTGGAGATATTGGGAGCCCCACATTGCTACGCTGAAAACATTCTGCTTACTAAAGTCGGAACCGTAACAACAAATAGACAGACAGACAGACAGACAGACGCGGTCTGTAGCGTCACCTCACAACTCAGCACGTTTCATCTTCTGCAGGATGATCTGTTAAGTGAAGGCAGAGCCTCACCCACCTGTACCTGAGCCTGCGCGTGCATCATATGAATAGGTTCACGTGCACAGTTTTAGGCAAGTAGATGGGTTGCTGGCCTAAGTTGTTTCTAAATATTAGTGTAGTGCTCCCATCCCACAAGTTGAGGAGATTCCCACAAGACTTGTAAATGGATGCAGAGCTCCGGTCCAAAGTTTGCTTCAACCATGCAGCACAGATTTTTAAGAGCAAAATGGTAGTGGTCTCTGTTTGCTACATTTTTGGTATTGTGTCATTCAGCTGTTTGGCATTGTGTTGTGAGCTGAGTTAATCAACTTATAAAGGGAAAAGGTTTACTTTGCCTCAAGGTTTTGGAGGTTCTGGTCCACCATCACCTGGCCTCATTGCTTCAGGCCTGTACCTCTCATCGCAGTAGGCCAGAGCAGATGGAGGAGCAAACCCTCCATAGCAAGGAAGCAGCAGAGAGGAGGAGGAACAGGTACCATAATCCTCTCCAAGGGTGAGCCATCAACAACCTGAAGACCTCCACGAGGCCCCCCTTCTTCAACACGTAGGCCTTTGGGGGACATTCAAGATTCAAACCACAGCAAGCGCATGCACTTGAATCAGAGTGGTTTCTATAGTTCTTCTTCGTCAGTTTTATGGAAGCATGCAATTAACATTCAGTAAAGTATCCCATTTTAAGAATATATTCCATTGGGTTTTCTAGCTAATTAAAAATTTATTTTTAAATGATATTCTCGATTAATAATCTTTAGCATTTACATTGGATCTAATCTTGCTTTTTGAAAAAAGAAAAAATACCCTCCCTGGAATTAATGTAACCCAATATTTAAAAGTATGATGGAACTCTAATCATTAAAGCAGTTGGATCTTGTTTGCTAGAGCTTCCATATCAGAGAACCACAAATTGGGAGAAATGTATTGCCTCATATCCTGGAAGAAACGGGGTGTTGGTAGGGTCACCCATGCTCTGAAACCTGTAGGGAAACGATCCTTCTTCACCTCCTCCTACCTTCTGGTGGCTCATGGGCAGTCTTTGGTGTTTCTGATTTGCAGATGAATCACTCCAATCTTCGGCTCCACGTGGTTGTCTTTCCTCTGGATGCCTCTGTCTCTGTGTCCACATTTCCCATTTATAATCTGCATTCCTTTTTGCTGCTTATTAGAAATTCACCAATATTTATTAAAAAAATATAGACATCATTCTTCCAAATTTTTCTTTCTGAACATTTATTATATAAAGAACAGTTTTAATTATATGATATGGTTGAAAAGAGAGAATTAGTGTTAATATTTTGATAGGTACAGCAATGTTAATGGATCTAATTTTTCCATATCTTTCTATTGTATTCTTAAAATGGCATACAATTTCCAAAATATAAATAACTCTCAGGGAAAAAAAGAACGCCAGTAGTATTGGATTGGGACCTTCATTTTAACTTGATTACCTGTACAGATCACAGGCTTTGGTATTGGGGTTAGTACTTTAGTGTGTGTCTTTGGAAGACACATTTCAACCCATAACAATGATGAATGGCACACAGAGTAGAATCTTACCAGGAATTGACCCAATTACAAGGAAAAACAATTAGAATGTGATAAATGTGGCATTTCAAACCAATTGAGAAAAGGTGGGTTACTCAGCAGATGGTGTTTGAACAGTCAGGTAGCTATCTGTTGAATCAACAATTAACTTGTACCAACACTTCACACCTTGTCCACACACACTTGCCAGTTTCTGTTTCTTGTGTCTAAGAAGGCCTCCTTGCTGTCCTTTGATAATGAGTGAAATAATTCAATGTCCTTCCAAATAAGCCTTTTTGTTTTTTCAAAGATTGGCCTGAGTTGGATTCTGTAGCTTGCAACCATTTTAGAGACTGATAGCTTCCTAACGGGGTATCCCTCTCACAGTGGGAAGTTTATGTGTTCTCCATAAAACAGCTTTCCTCCCTGTCACTCTGTCTCCTTCACAGTTCTGTCTGGCTTCCTGCCTCTACCTGGAAGTCAGCTATTAGAAGTCAACAGCTTGCTTCTGCATCTTCCATCATCCGGGGCCTCCCAGGAGAAGTGATCGATCACAGCAGAAGCCGTCCTTCGAGGGTCACTAGGAAGTCTAGGAAGCCGGGCTAAGATTGAAGGTATTTTAAAACCCAGACATCAAAGTATTTGGATGGAATCCAGAGTTTTCTGCCTCACTGCAACCTCCTTCCAGAAGAGATTCTAACTGTGGGGAAGAGGGAAAACCGCCTTACTTGGACTTCCAATTCCCAAAACTGCTATTGGGCTCCTTACCACAGAAAGGGGGCTCCTTGGAAGCCAGCTTATTATAATATTTTTCTAAAATATGATGAGAAGGAGGGAAACACTCAAACCAGACAAAGCAAACCTCAGGCCAGAGGCTCAGTTCTCTTCTGAGTTTCCTCTCATATTGATGGGTTTTACTTTTCAAACAGTAACGTAGTTCCCAACTCTTATGTGTTTTGCATGGGTATAAAAAGACTCACAGGATTAGGTTATTTAATTCTCACATCAGGTCCATAGGGGAGTTCTATTATTATTATTTTCCTTTTGTAAATGAGGAAACTGAGGCTCAAGGAGGTTGAGTAAATTGCCCACAGCTGCACATCTAGGAAGTGACTGAAGTCTCATTTGAACACAGGACTTATTTAACTCCAGAGTCTGTGTTCTTAACCAGAACTCCAGAATGAATGGTATAAGCCGGGGTAAGACAGAATGATGGTGAGTTGCAAACTCTGCACCCACTGGAAGAAGGCGCTCACTCTACAACAGACATATCCCTATGGAAACGTGTGCCCAGTGTGGCCAGATGTTCCCATTTTCTAAGAGAACTTTGAAGTCTGAATGTTACATGAAATCTTCCAACTTTGAAATTTTGACTACTGATTCAAATGTTTTGTTTTTGTTTTTGTTTTTGTTAAAAAAAAAAAAAAACATTGAGTAAACAAAAAAAAAAAAATAGGCATCTAGTCCAGGATCTAAGGAAGGAACTCTTATTTCTCACTCCTCATGTTTCCCTTGGGAGGAACTTTAACTAGACTCCCCGGACCTTCCATCTTTCGCCTGTGATTGGTGGATTTGAAGAAAGAACTGGGCATGCTCAGTTTATCAACTTCCTGAGAGGCAGGATGCCCAGGCAAAGCACAGTCTCTTCTTCTCTGGGTGGGGCAGTCTGTGTTAGGATGAGGCACTCACAAACCCACTTCCTTGCAAACAGAAAGCCACATTCTCCAAACTGCTTTACTGGTGTATTTGCTTCTTGTGACTGTCATTACAAAGGGCTGTCAACCTTAAAAGGCAGGCTGAGATGCTCCGAATAAGAGAACAAAGAGTTCAAGACATATTGAGGATGACCACCAAAGGAGAAACATAAATTCTGGTTACCCAGAATAAGTGCTCCCTAAACGGCATCTGAGGGGTCTGGTTTTTATAAATTTAAAAAAAAAAAAAATCCAGGCATCGTGGCACATGCCTTTATTCTCAGTACTTGGGAGACTGAGACAGGAGGATGGCAGGTTCAAGGCCAGTCTCAGCAACTTAGTGAGACCCTCAGCAACCTAGCGAGACCCCGTTTCAAAACAAAAAATTTTTTAAAGAGCTGGAAGTATAGCTTGGCGGTACAATGCCCCTGAGTTCAATTTCTAGCATGAAGAAGAAGAAGAAGAAGGAGAAGGAGAAGGAGAAGGAGAAGGAGAAGGAGAAGGAGAAGAAGAAGAAGAAGAAGAAGAAGAAGAAGAAGAAGAAGAAGAAAGAGGAGGAGGAGGAGGGTGAGAGAGAGAGGGGAGTGGGAGGGGGAGGAAGTTTACAGCCAACTGTTATTATAATTCAGTGGTTGGCAAGATTAGCACAGGAAGTTGATTGGCTGCTTACCTTATTCCTTCCAGGTAAGAATTTCGATAAACAGACAAAAGCTTTGACTGGAGTTATTTATACTCTTCACAGCATCAGGGAGTCTGCAGAAACCGGCCACGATAGGTCAGAATGACCTATGTGAACACAGCCTCATGCCTCCTATCCCCCCACCCCACCCCGGGCTAAAGAATTTTGTGATCTCATTTTTGTGACATTTGAAGTCCTTTCTCAGTTCCACAAAATAGATGGACTAAAACAAGAGAAATGTATTATTTCCCAGCTCCAGAGGCTAAACTCCAGGCATCAGCAGAGCCGTGCTCCCTGGGAAGGAGAGTAGGGTCCTTCCTTGCTTCTTTTAGCTTCTGGTGACTCTGGCAATCCTGGAATCCTGTGACCTGCAACTGCACTAGCCCACTCTCTGTCTCTGCCTCCATGCAGCTTCCTCCCTATGTGTCTCTATGTCTCTTATGAGAACATTAGTCACTGGGTGAGGGTCCACTTCACTCCAGCATGACCTCGTCTTAACCAGTTGCATCTGCAAAGACCCAATTTCCAAATAAGGTCACATTCTGAGGTTCTGAGTGGACTTGACTTGGGGATGATTAAACTTAATAGATTTTTTTCTTAAAATGTGATATTTTTAGGGTTAGGGGTATAGCTCAATGATAGAGCACTTGCTGGCATGGGTGAGGCCCTGGGTTTGATCTCCAGTACTATAAAACCACACATACACACACACACACACACACACACACACACACACACACACACATACACACACACACACACACACACACACACACGTGATATTATTATGCTGACCTATCTGGTTCCTGTGTCTATCTCTACAATGGTTCCGATATGGACAGAGAGAAAGGGCAGATGTTTCTTTACCTCCTAAAACCCCAAGAGCCTGTTCAACACCAACATTGCCCATCTGCAACCTGTACACTCAGCATAATGAGGTCATCTCCCTTCTCCAGCCTTTCTTCTCTTCTTCCTCTCATTTCTTCTTCTCTTTCTTTGTGTTTTTAACCATTCCTTTGCTACTTAGATCTTGACAAATGTCACCATGCTAAATCTAATGATTTGGATTTAGAATGTCCCCCTAGCCCTCATGGGAGCTAGGTACCAGTGTTAGAAGTGGGGCTTGGTTGACAAGGAGGGGTCCCTGGGGGTGTGGCCTTGGGGATTATATATCCTTCCTTCGACCCCAATTGCTCTCTCTCTCTCTCTCTCTCTCTCTCTCTCTCTCTCTCTCTCCCCTGCTTCCCACCACGATTGAGCTTTGCATACCTGCCAAACATAGACTGAACCTCTGAATCTCCAAAAACTATGAGCAAATAAATCTTCCTTCTTTAAGCCATGTGGCCAGTCATGTTGGATCATGGCAGTGGGAACGTTGACTGAGACACTAAAGAGGAAAGGCTTTGAAGTTATACAGACCTGGATTCAAGTCCCACCCTGCTGCCCACCGATCCTTGCAGCCCAGCCCTCGGTAGATGCTCAGCAAAGGTGTGGGCTGAATCTGCCACTGGGTCAGAGGCCATGGAGACAATGCACCGCTCTTCTGGCTCAATTTCCTTATCAGAAACACAGAAATAATAATAAATAGTACATGGAGCACCACTGTCCTTAATGAAAAAGGCCTTTCATCATGAGGTAAATGGCTCTGTAAGAGTGGTGCTATAGTTTGGACCTGAAATGTACCCCAAAGGCCCATGCATTAAAGCCTTCATCCCCAGCCCGTGACCCTATTGGGAATTGGTGGAACCTTTAAGAGGTGGGGCCTAGGAGGAGGTTTTAGATCACTGGGGCATGCCCTCCAAGGGGTCTGTAGGACCCTATTCTCTGTCTCTCTCTCTCTTTCTCTCTCTCTCTCTCTCTCTCTCTCTCTCTCTCTCTCTCTCTCCCTCTCCCTTTTGGAACCACTTCAGTAAGCCTTCTTACTGTTGTAATCCAAAACAACTGACCACACAACTTAGAGAGAAGAAGATTTATTTGCTCATAGTTCTGAAGATTTCAGAGGTTCAACCCATGTTAGGCTGGGTCTGGGGAGCTCAGGGAGGCAGAGAGAGGGAGAGAGCAAGAGTCTGCTTTCACATCGTGGAGGTCAGGAGCAAGAGAACTGGCAAAGGGATTCAAAGACACAAGCACAGTCTCTAAGGCCACACCCCCTGGACCCACCTCCTCCAGCCACACCCCACCCAGTACATCCATTACCATGGATTTATCCACTGATGAGATTACAACCCTTGACTTAATCATATCAACTCTAAACGTTAAATACATGAGCTCTTCGGAGGACATTCTATATCTAACCATAATTAGGTGAGTGATTTTGCTCCCATTCTATATCTAACCATAACAGGGACATTAGGTGAGTGGTTTTGCTCCACCATGCTCTGTAGAGCAAAATGCAATGTGCTGCCTCCCCACAGGCCCCAAAGCAATGGAGCTGGCCAACCATGGACTGAAGCTTCAAGACTGTGAGCCAAAATCAACCTTTCCTCTTTTTAAGTTGATGAACTCAGGTATTTTGTTATAGTTACAGAATGCTGACTAACACAAGCAGGGCTCAAGAAACAGGAATGTTGTTTGATGCATTGCTGTGGGTGTAAGAAGAGCTCACAGTATCTCACTGTAATAAATAGAGCAGTCCTGGAGGTCTTCCAAACTGAGTTCTGGCACCAGGAGTTACTCTGGTAGTTCAGGGAACCTGACTTTCCCTCTCCTTCTCTCCTCCTTTTTTCTTTTCTCTCTCCCCTCTTGACTCAGTTGCCTGATTGGTGCTCCCCAGGTACCCCCTCTATTCCCACACACAGGCCATAGCCTCACAGTTTCCCAGATATAAAACTTCTAGGCCCTCCCACCACAATGCCACCCACAAGGCCCTCACCAGAGCCTAGCAGATGCTGGCATCCTGCTCTTGGACCTCCGAACCTGTGGGTTAAATAAATCTTTCTTCTGTATAAAGTACCTAGCTTCAGGTGTATTGTTATGGAAACAGAAGACGAACTAGTGCACTAATACCTCTCCTCCTCTCTCCTAATGTTTCTCTAGTACAGTCCAGAGTGAAACGGGCGGCCCTCACATCAATACCCAGAGAAATGGGAAGATTATGGCCTGACTAAAGAAACATGTCGAGAAAAATAAGTATGTGTAAATAGAGCTTATTATTTAACATAGTATGTGTTTCTTTATGCACGTGACTAGAGTGTTAAAAACAAGAGTGATCCAAAGGTAAATAAGGATCCACGTGATCCATAGCAGTGTCTTTGTCACAGAGCAAATTCTGTGATACCAATGATGAGGAAGTTGTTGGACACTCATTCCATGCAAAGTTTTCCTCTACCCACTTTCCACATATTAACTCATTTCATCCTCACACCTCTCTGAGAAGTAGAAACTAATTTTCTCTGGATCTTTAGTTTCCTTATTTGTAAAATGGAAATAACATTTGTTCCTGTATAATAAAATTGTGGTGGAAAATCAGTTAATTGTAGGGGTACGGTGGTATATCCCTGTAATCCTAGCATGCACTTGAGAGGCTGAGATGTGAAGATTGCAAGTTCAAGGCCAATCTCGGTAATTTAGCAAGACCCTCAGCAACTTAGTGAAACTACATTTCAAAATAAAAAATAAAATAGGGCTGGAGATGTAGCTCAATGGTAGAGCACCCCTGGACTCAATTCCCATCACCACAAAAAATTAATTCAATGAGTAAATACATGTTATGTAGTAAGTACTTCATACATATCAGTTTTTAATCTTTTATTACTGATACTGTCTGCAGTTCACAGGTTAGGAAAGTGAAACACAGAAAAGTTAAGTAAATTGCCCAAGATACATGGATAGCAGTGGCAAAGCCAGTGTGTAAAATCCTTGCTACTACAAAGGAACTCCTTCATCCTAGAATCCATGAATTAATAAAGAAAAATTAAGAGACAGAATCCACTAACAATAAAGGCAGAAAAAAATCAAGTTGCTATTAGAAGTTGGTTCCACCAGAGGGCAGTAGATGTATACATTACATAGGCAGGATTCCAGCCCAGGGAATTTTTTTTTTTAATACATTAAATATTGAAAGTTTTATTGCAGACTTTATTGCAGTCCTTGGGCCTTTAGAGAAAAAGCGGCAAAGGAGGAGAGATTACTCATCTACTCATGCCAACCACCTGCCCCCACGTAAGAACACGCCCAAAACACTTGGTGGGATACCAATTTTCGTTTTTATTTATTTTTTGTTTGTTTGCTTGTTTATGTGTTACTGGGGGTTGAGCCTGGGAGCATTCTATCCCCCAGCTACATCCTCAGCCTATTTTATTTTGAAACAGGATCTTGCTAAGTTGCTGAGGATCTTGCTAAGATGCTGAGTCTGACCTTTGAACCTGCAATCTTCCTGTCTCTGCCTCCAAAGTACTGGACTGTAGGTGTGTGCCATGGCCCCCAGTTCACTTCTCATCAAAAGAAAGGAAAAAAAGAGTTTAAGTATTTTTGATTCCCAAAGTCTCATTTTAAACATTTTGGGAAACTATATAAGCAGCATACACTCTATCACACAGGCACAAAAAGCAGCATTTCTCTTTTACAGACACACTTTTATTATTTATGTATGTGTTTATGCATAAATGTATATGTCTATACACGTAATACATTATATGTGGGACAATTCTGTATAAAATTTTCTATCTTTGCATTCTGAAATATGTTATGCACATATTCCTATTAAGCACCATATTCTTCAAAAGCATGCTTTTTGTGACTAGATAATACTCTCTTACCTAGCTGATTCAAAATTTTCAAGCAGCCTTTTGCTGCTGGAAATTATATGATTTCCAATTTCTATTTCCTATAAACAAGTTTAATGAGCTTTGCTGTTGTTGTTTATACATCTCATTATTTTCTTTAAAATAAATTTCTAAAAGTTGAACCGTTGTGTCCAGGACATGTTCTTGATTCAAATTTCCAAACTACCCTCTAGAAAGGCTTTAGTAATCAAAACCTCCCAGGAAAGATGAGAGTGTCTATTTTGCCACACACCTGTCCAGGATGAGAATTACCACAATACCACAGTTAATAATATCTTTGTCCCTCAAAAAGTACTTCTAGGCGCGGTGCTCCAAGACATCAGTAGGCACGAGGCCAGGATTCCTGCCTCTGGGAGCTTCCATCCCAAAGAGGGAGCCCTCAGGGAGATCAGGAGAGCACAGAGTACTTTCATGACCAATGCAAAGAGGAAAATTGAATCTGGGAAGAAGGACCGTAAGCGTTGGGTGAAATGGGGGTGAAACGGGGGTGAGATGAGGCGGGCAGGGAAGGGCTTTCTGGGGAGACGGTTGAGGAAGGCTTTGAAAGGAGGGAGAAAGCATGCAAATGCACAGACCACAAGACTCTGTAGACACGGGGAGTGCACGCGTGAAGACCTGAGGCGAGAACCCAGCAAAGCCAAGGGGAGTAAAACCAACCGCTGTGGCCAGCGCAAAGGGAGAGAGAAGAGTGATGGGAACGGAGGGGAGGCGGTTGTGCAGGGCTGTGTGGCCTGGGTTTTTTCCCTGGGAAAGAAGAGGGGCTCTAGAGGTTTTTTCTTTTTTTTTTTTTTTCTAAATCTGGAGGATTTAGCAAGCTGCCTCCAGAGAGACCGGAGTGGGCTGCAGAAGGAGGAGACTACAGCAGAAATCTGAGGAGGAGGTTTGGTGGGAATGGACCAGAAGAGGCATGGTAGATATGGAGAAAGGGGGTCAAATCCAGAGAGGTTATAAAGGCGGCAGAGATACCTGCTGAGCTGCGGGTGCAGGGATGGGGCAGAGGAAAGGAAGAGTCAGGATGGCTCCAGCTTTGGGGCCTGAACGACTTGAAGAAGGAAGTTATCATTTGCTAAGTGGAACAAGTCTGCCAAGGAGCAAAATTAGAGGGAAGATCAAGAACTCAAACATGGACTTGTTAAATATGAGATTCAGTTTAAGACATCCAAGTAGGACCCAGGCGTGGTAGTGCATGTCTGGAATCCTAGTAGTTAGGAGGTTGAGACAGTCGGATCCCA
Source organism: Graphiurus murinus (assembly GCA_004027655.1). Lineage (NCBI taxonomy): Eukaryota > Metazoa > Chordata > Mammalia > Rodentia > Gliridae > Graphiurus > Graphiurus murinus. Next base: position 12,411 of record PVLC010001058.1, read on the forward strand.
GGTTCAGAGCCAGACTCAGTAACTTAGTGAGACCTTCGGCAACTGAGTGAGACCCTACTTCAAAATAAAAAAATAAAAAGGGATGGGGTTGTAACTCAGAGGTAGAATGCTCCCCTGGGTTTAACCTCTATTAGCACTACCAAAATAATAATAATAATAATAATAATAATAATAATAATAATAATAATAATAATAATCTGATGTAAAGGAAGGGGGAGAGAAGGCATCAGGTCAAAAGAGAGATTTGGCTTCTTTTTAAGGTAGGAGAAATAAAATCGTACTTGTATCATGACAGAAATAATTCAGTAGATAGGAAGCACTGCTTTTAGAATGGTTGAAGTATTGCAGCCAAGTCCTGGGAGTGATAAAGCATGGGCCAGGGCACACGTACGGGGGCATTCACAGCACATCTGGATAAGGCCTGGAGGAGGAGACAAGAGGTCCCCGTGGCAGCGGAACACCATTCCTTCTATGGTGCTCTGTTTTCTTCTGGACAAAATAAAAAGCAGGGATGTCAGCCGAGAGTGAGGATTGGGAGGATGTGCTGGAGGTTTGAGGAGAAGCAAGATAGGAAGTGGTCATCCAAAAGAAGAGGAGAGCCGATGGCCTACGGGAGGGTCCCTGCACGTGGACGCTGGGATCGTCACACTGTTGTAACAGCGACCAGGTAGACTGCCCGGTGGGTCAGCAGCAGCTGGACATCCAGCCAATGGCCACGGGGACAGGCAGTGGACAGCACCTCCTGATGGGGACAACTCCCCTTGTTATCGGTATTTTCAGTCATTTGAGTTTAACAAGACTGAAACGTCCCCTCTGCCTCCGGAGCCGTTTATATTCCCTGCATGATTCGGGTTATTTATTTATTTATCGGTTCCTTTGCTCATAATTCTCTCAGGCCTGTCATCTAAGCACTCTTTAAAAGCACGTTAGTTAACCCTCCTTGTTTTCCAGTCACTTGCCTTTTAGATGTTTCCAGGCTACCAGGTTGTTTTTCTGTTTTGTTTTTTGTTTTAACACACAGGGTTTTGTTGTTGTTGTCGTCTGTTTGTGGTGCTGGGGATGGAACCGCAGGCTCACACATGCCAGGCAAGCTCTCTAGCACTGAGCTGTGCCCCTGCATATTTTCTTTTTTTTACATAGTCAAGTCCAGTGGGATTGTATAGATTCAGCTTCTATGTCGTTCCCATAAAGCTCAGAAAATGTCAGGTCAGAAAATATTCACCAATATTTTCCTTGGTCTTATGGTTTGGTCATCTATACTATGTTCAAGTCTATCCAGATATTTTTATAGGGTAGTATGTGATGCTTGGCGTTTCTCCATCCAATTACTTAACTGTTTCCAGTATCGTTTTAAAAAGTTAAGTTCCTTTACATTCCAATGTAGGACATCATCATATGCAAAATTTCTTTCATACTATACTTAGATACTTATGTGTTTTCGGTTCCATCCATCCATCTGTTCCTATGCCCGCCCTACTGGGGCTATGGTGGCTTTGTTGTGCTTTGATGTCCAGTAAAGCCAGTTCTTGTGGCTTCCACTCCTCCAGCTGACATGCTTTGTGACTGTAACTCCACTAAAGCTGTAACTAAACATAGGGAGGCAGCCATTCATTCTTCAAAGACACAACCTCCTTAGATCACGTCCTCTCAGTGAATTGTGTAGGGAATTAGGAAACCCAGGGTTGTGGATTTCATCCTTTCGCTCCAAACAGTACCTACATCTGTTGCAAAATCTACCTAAGCCAAAAATAGAACTAAGTAGGGAAGGTTGTTGTTATTGTTGTTTTTAAGAAGACTATCCACTTGAAACTAAATCAATGATCCCAGACTGTCTTCTCCATTCCCACCGGCTTATTTCTATGAGATTCGTGCTGGTAAGAGTATGATCGCTCTAACCATCTGCTACCGTATGAAACTCCAACTATGGTACCACATTCGGTGGTCCCTACCACTGTGAGCTATCCAGGACCCTGGGGACTTTGGGTTTTCCTCCTGCTCCAGCCCTCCTGGCCGCCCCTTCACTGGCATTTCCTCATCTTCTGGATTCCAAACACTGAGATCCTGGGATGAGACCTTCAATCTCATCTTAGACTACTCTGCTGACAACTACAAATAGAATATTTATTCATTTAGTGTATCTCTCCCATGTTGTAGAGACTTTTGTCTGATTTGATCACCACAACAATGCCAACACAAAACAGACACTTGGGAAATTGTTGGATGAATGAATCCATGAGTGTATGGATTTCATCAGCCCTATAGCTGTCAATAAGACCTATTCACCTAACTTATAGCCTAATACACATAGACCCAATTTATACCTTCAGCTCCGACTTCCCTCCCGTTATAGACCCAATTTATACCTTCAGCTCCGACTTTCCTCCCGTTATCTTACCTACCTATTCTATGTCTCCACTTTGCAGTCCAAGAGGCATCTCAAACTTGGTGATCAGATGATCTCCCCTCGACTCCAGAAACCTGCTCCTGCTGGTCCTCCCCATATCAGCAAATGGCAACTTCATTCTCCCAGTTGCCTGACCAAAACCCGTGGGGTACTCCTCAATATTCTTAGACTCTTGCATGCATATCTGATGCATCAGCAAATTCTGTCCATTCTTTCTTCAAAAAAACATCCAGAATCTGACTACTTCTAGTGCTAGCTTCCTGTTCCAGGCAATCAACAGCTCTCTCCTGGATTGTTCCAAGAGCTTCTCAACTGATCTCTCAGATCCCATTCCCCTCACAGGGCATCCAGTAACCCCCTTGAAGGTTTGGCCACAGGACTCCTCTGCTGGAAACCACCCATGGACTGTCTATCTCAAAGAATGAAAGCAGTGGTCTACAGTAGACCTGATCTGCCACCAAAATCCCCCCAGCAGCCTCCTGACCTCGTCAATCTCTCTGCCATTTGCAATCTTTGCCCAGCCACATTGAATTTTTTTCTCTTCAAATATGCCAGACAGGCATGCGGGATTTTAACTTGTCCCTTCTCCTTAGAATGTTCTTCTGCTGGATGTCCACGTGGGTGGCTACTGCTCCTCCATGTCTTGGCCCTCATATGTCATCTTTTCAATGAGTAATTCCCTGATCTTCCTGTTTACAACTGAAATGCAATGCCCACCTTCCCAGCTGGCCCTCTGTTCCTTCTTCTCTGGTATTACTCTGACAACTACAAATGTAATATTTATTCATTCAGTGTACCTCCCCAGCACAGAACATGAGCCCATGATGCCAGAGACTTTTGTCTGATTCGCTCACTTCCGCATCACAATGCCTACAACAATGCCAGCACAAAGCAGATACTTGGGAAATTGTTGGATGAATGAATCAATGAGTGTATGAATTCTGCTAATAATCAGCATTAATTATAATCAGAATTAATTTCATCCTGTTGGCTGAAAACTTTCAAGGTAGAGAAAAGTCAAATGACTCACCAAAGGCTCTAAAAATTACCCTCAATGTATTACCACCCTGATGACCGAAGATACCGCTGTTGCCCCAGAAGTCTGGCCCTCCCTGGAAATGGTCACAATTATTTCCCTTTCACCAACCCAAGCCCATTTATTCTTACTGGGTCCCTGAGGTTTGACTATGAGAAGAATGAAAAACAATATACAATCCAGGTGTGGTGGTGCATGCCTATAATTCCAGTACTTGGGAGGCTAAGACAGGAGGATTGAAGTTCAAGGCCAGTTCCAGCAACTTGAGGCCCTCAGCAACTTTTCAAGACCCTGTTTCAAAATAAAAAAAGTAATGAAATAGGGCTGGGGTGTGGCATGGAGGTAGAATGCACCTGGGTTCAATACTCAGTCCCCAAAGAAAAAGAGAATATATAAGAATATAAAAGAACATACAATATATATCCCCACCTTCTAAGGAGTCCTTAGTACTTTAATATCAAATATTTAGTGAATAAGCAAAATATTTAATTCAGTGCTAAATTATTACATGTTAATGACTCCAGTGATGGAAAAAGTTTAATGAGATGGTTTTATAGAAAAAGAAAGAGAAATGTGTGGATCAATAGGGTGTCTAATTACTAAGCACCTGGTTACTCTTGGAGCTAGAACAGTCATGGCCTTGCCCTAATGGAATGTTCCTGAAAGTATGGAATGAACAGTGCCTGGATCTATCTAAGTATTTTGTATTACAGGATAAAAGGGAAAGCCACACCTTCAGGAAGCAGAATTGCAAGTTCTACAGAGAGATCCATGAAACAAGCACTGGGGAAAAAAAAAAAAAACAGCAAAAGAAACTTTGGGGTGGCCCCGGGGCAAGGGAGGACCCAGCACCTGAGCACCTTGTCTGTTCCACTCCCCAGTGGCTTCCCAGACTTCGAGAGAAGTTCCAGCAGGGACCACGAGGCTCTGACAAGCTCACCTTGCACACACCTCTCCACCCATCACCATCACCTCCTGTCCAGCTCAGCTCCCGGCAGTTGCCAGGCTACACCAGGGCCTTCAGCCTAGTGATTTGCATCTGCAGTTCTCAGCCCAGAATGTATTTTTATCTCCTGCCTACTGATGGAACACTCACTCCCCCTATGGCTCGCACAGGGGACTGCTCTCACAAGAGTCTTCGCCTGCCATGCTGACACAGGTGCTCCCAAAGTAATCCACGACAACCCTGGGCATGGCTCAGTATGTTCATCACAGGTTACCTAGTGTGTCCAGCACTATTCTGAAGAGCGGATTAGGTCCTTCAGCTGTGCCTCTAGTAACCCACACCCACCTGGGGCACAGCAAGGACTCAACTGGCGATGGTTGATAAGTGACTGAAAATCAGAATTGGGTATTAGAATACCATCTATGAAGCCAGGTGTGGTGGCGCACGCTTGTAATCCCAGTGCTTGGGAGGCTGAGACCGGAGGATCCGGGTTCGCAGCCAGCCTCAGCTACTTAGTGAGGTCCTCCACAACTTAGTGAGACCCTGTTTCAAATTAAAGAATAAAAAAATAGGACTGGGGGTGTAGCTTGGAGGTAGAATGCCCCTGGGTTCTATCCCCAGTACCACAAGAAAAAAAAAAAAGAATACCATCTATGGAAAAGGATGGCATTGCTTTGTAGGGCTTGAATTTCTCAGGTGTAATAAATGAACATCTGCAAATAAAGGTAAGCTGAGTTCCTAACAGAGCTTTTTCACTCCTGAAATTCTTTTCAACCCTGGGTATGGGTACAGTACTGCTAGTCATAGGTCCTATTTGTAAAACCAAGCCTGTTTTCTCTTCCTTTTCAAATTTTACCAGTTCAAACACCCAGAAAGGCAACCTCACCACTATTGTACTAATTTAGCACCCTCTATCATTTCCTCTCTCCCCACAAAGCCAGTCCAGATCACTTTATTTTTCTTTTCAGTACTGGAGCCTGAACATCCAGGGGTGCTCTACCACTGAGCTACATCCCCAGGCCTTTTTTTTTTTTTTTTTTTTTGAGACAGGGTCAGCATAAATTCTCTGAGGGCTGAGATGTTGCTTAGTGGCAGTGTGTTTGCCTAGCATGACTGAGACCCTAGGTTCCATCCCCGGCACTGTCACAAATAATTAACGAAATTCTTTGATACTCATCTTTCCATTATATTTTTAAATAATAATCTCACAAAGAAACAGAATATGTTGTTGGAAATGGTATTAACTCTTGAGTTTCAGGCAGTATTAAGGCTTTATGAATCTCTCTTTTCTTTTGAAAGCACTTCATGCTAATCGCTCATTCTTCTCTTTCACTCAAGATTCTTGTAGTACTTAATAAAGATGATAATCATCCACCTTAAGACACATGTAAGTGGGTGGCAAGTGCTATTAACCTGTAAGAAGCACCAGGTTCTAAATTTAAGTGATGTCTAGTTGAAGGAAAATGTTCAGACTTGTCATAATATGGAAGGCACTACTCATTTATAATGAAATTGATGATATTTTAGAAATGTGTTTTAACTAAGTTTTGAATTGGGTTTTATGTTATAAAGAGGGAACAAAAAGATGGGAAACGTCAGGATCCAACATGAAAAAATTCAATGGCCAAAAGCTGAAGCTGTTTAAGCAACCAAGTAGAAACTGTATTGGATTACAACTTCAAAACAAAACAGATCCCTGTAACTCCATATGGACACAAAGAAATGGTAGAAAAATAAGTAAATGAAGAAGGAACACATATTCCTTACAGAAGAATTCCAAATAATGGCTGTAGAAGGCACGGGAGGGAGGTATAAAACCATCATTGGAACCCCATAGGAATACCTGCTACAAGATCCAAGGGCAGGTGCTGACACTAGAGGGCGAAATGAAATTTTAAGGAGAAACAGGGTATTTCCAGTCTCAAAGTATCTCTCAAAATACTTTTATTACCACAGTGCTTTTTAAAAATGCCCCAAATTCCTTGATGCTCTTCCCTCCAGAAGGTGGAACTTAGTTCCCCTGTCTTGAGTGTGGCCTAAACTTAATGACTGACTTATAAGGAACAGAGCATAAAAGAGAAAAACTAGGAAGTTTATAGTGGAGAGCCAAGGTCAAGATTAATGTCACCAGTAATTAGTCCTGTTGGGATCATGAGATATTATGAAATGATGTGATGAGGGGGTATTTCATCTCTGTTGTCCTCTTCCCAAAAATCCATAACCCCAGTCTAACAATAAAAATAAAATAAAAAAGACATCCAAATCAAGGAACAAGCAAAGGCTGAGAAAATGCCAGCAAGAAGAGAAAAAGAGACAAGATGAACAAATGTAATGGGATACACTGTAATCTTAGATTCACTCCTGGGGCAAAAAAGAAAGGACATTAATGGAGAAAACAGAATCTAATTAGAGGCTGTAGTTTAGTTTTATGTCTATGTTTAATTTCTTCTATAATGTTCTTTCTTACGATGTTTATGCAAGATTAACATTAGGCAACTGGGTTAAGGGCATACAGGAAGTCTCTGTACAATCCTTAAACTCTTCTTCTATAAATCTAAAATTATTTTAAAATTAAAAATTTTCAAGAAGTCAATTTATTTGTTATCCCTAATGAGATAAATGTGTTATGTTCTACCTAAACTCATTGCGGACTGGTAGACAGGAGATAAAAATATGCATATCATGATTTCTTAGTAATTTTTACCTTTGATATTATCATTTTGATGTCCTTATAGTTATCATATGGACCAAACATACGAGACAATGCCTTTCTTCTTATGAAAAATTTCAGGTTTTCATAATAATCTATGAACATAATGATCTATGAAATAGTATGAAAATTTCCTAGTAATCTATACATTATTATCTTTGTACATCGATATATTGTATTTATATATCACAAGGCCATGTATGGCTTCTTTGAAAGTGTTCCTTGGAAAATAATTAAGAGATACAGATAAAGAAGGATAAAAATGTTCGTTTAATTGTTGAAATACATTGGTAAACTGAGTAATTAACATTGCCGTATTAAATAGATATACTTATCATTAACAAATTAAGAACTTTCTAGATATTCTACTAATTATCAATCTTAAGTCTTTGAAATCAGCATAGAATCAACATGATGAGATGCTATGACTACACCAAGGTGGAAAGGGAGATTCGGCAGCTATGAAGTATTTGCAGTTACATAAACCTTTGACTAAAGAAAATAAGAATTTAATCAACATATGCATATAGCATGCAAATTTAACTCATTAATTTTTAAATATTGCATTGTTCCTATTAAGGAAATTCTCTGACATTTAAATAAAATTTGAGAACCAAATAGTAAAAAAGGGAAAGAGATAGTAGTAAGAATCCATTTACTAATTTCACAGCTAAAAATAAATGTGAAGTCAAAATAGTGAAAGATAAGAGACAAATATATTACTTTAAATAGTGCGTTTATAGTGCCTTATTACCTTAAGTTATAAATAGAATAAGGATTTTGTTATATAAAAATTATCAAAAAAGTATCAGTGAAAAGACGTGACATCCACAGCCTGTGCTGAATGGCCGGGTGAGAGCGCCACGCAGCGCCACAGCCCGGGCTGGAGGACAACAGCCTCAGGGACAATCTCAGCTTTCATGGCGAGCCCCAGACACTTCCATAAATGAGCACACTGTCTAACCATCTCCTCTGCACCACAACATTCAACCCGTACCCTTGTATGTTTTAATTATACGCTTAAGATGGGGGTGGGGGGCTGTTCTGTATTTCCTTGGAAATGTCTGTGCACACTGAAATGTCCTTGGGGCCAGTCTCTTTTCAAATTGATGAACAAGCTGTGAAGAGAACACAGAAGAGGAGAAAAGAATTAGCAAGCTTGAAAAGCTTCAACTTAGATAAAATATATATATATATATCAACCTTAAGCCTACAAATTATTCAATATCTATATAATATTTATTAAAGATTTATTATGTGGCCAGCATAGTGCTAAGCAGTGATGATATTTATATAAAGAGACCAAGTTCGATGAAGAAACAGACTTATAAACTTATAATTAAAACATAGCAGATAAACAATGCCCAAACCTAGTTGCATACATGTCAGCATCACCAAATCCAAGGTACAGACTGTTGACCCTGTACCTTGGCTTCCATTCCTCCCCTATGTGGTCAGACACTGCAGGGAGGTCTAGTCGTCCACATCAAGCCCAGCTCCCCCAGGGAATTCTGACACAGCTGACCCATCATTGGCATCTGAGAACATCACGTGGTCCCTCTGTGCTGGAGCACTCCACACATCTATGTGGGCATGATTTTCACCCTAGTGTTAGCTGTTGAGGAAACTACACATCTGTGTTTTGATACAAATAATGTTAAGAGAATCTGTGGTCATTCCTTAATCTATTTCAAAGGGGAACCAAATTGACTCTGAACTTTGGTCAGTGACTGAGCTCAGTTCAGAGAGAGTCTATATGTTGGTCCAAAAAGGGTAGCTGATCCTTTCCTTAAAGAATCTTCTCCTCCAAAGGACAGTCTTCTTCTCAAGCCTCTACCCAACAACACAAGCTCAAAAACTGTGAGTTGAGGCATTTCACAGATAAACACCACAATGGACACTCAGTCCCTAAGGGAAATGGACAGCTATTCATCTTGAAAACCATTCTGGTAACTTAAAGGAAGCAAAAGAAAGATCAGTATCAAAACTGATTCTTCAGAAATTGAGTAAAAAAAAATGGGGAAAACTCAGATGAGAGAGGTAAAATGACATAAATTTATAGCCAGGAACAGTAAGAAGCTATTTTAGCTAGCTATGTAAACTTATGTGGGACGTTCACCAGTAATATCACTAAATTTATTATCAGGAAATTTTAGGTCCACATACAAAGGTTAACATTCATCTCGTCCAACTCTCTCATGAAAAACTGAGACTGAGAGATGCTTCCCTCAGGTCGGTGTTGTAGCAGAGCTGCCCAGGCTCCCGACATCTGTCTCCCAGGGCACCTCTTTGCACCTGCACCCTACGCCTAAGCTTGTTGAAATACACTGTTTCTCAGAGAGGAAAGGACAATGCACACTTGCTTTCAATTAGATCACCTTTTTCATATGGCACAAAAAATAAAAATACTTGAGCATAAGGCAAAACTAGCAGGAAACTCAGAAATCTATATGGAGGGCTAGAACTCTATTAAAATCCTAGAAATAGAAAATCTTCAACAAATTCCCAAAGACAAAACCAGCACCCTGTGGCATAGGCAGTAGGGACTAAGCCTCTATAATGGTGTTGCCTTGATGAGAAAGAATTTGAAGAACTGGCTACCATAGTTATGGTTCCTATAGGGGAGAAACTGGCTACAGCTTCCATGGCCCTTTCCCTCCAGCAGAAAAGCACATTCAGCTTGATCTGTGACCTTATTCTGCAACCCTGGCCCTGTATCAAACACCAACTCCTATACTGGCCCTAGGCAAGAAGCTGGTTGAGTATCAAAAAGTCGTGTTTCTGGTTCACCAATGACTGGATTCCAGTTACATAAAAAGATGATTTGATGGTGGTAGTGGTGGTGGTGGTGGTGATGATGATGATGATGATGACGACAGAAGAAGCTACTGATTTCACATTTAATCCTAATAACTCTTAAATCTAAGCATTGGATCTACAAAAGTGAAGCCAAAGGGGGAAGTAACTTTCCCAGACAATATATAAGAAAGCCTGAATTCAAATCCAAGGCCATCTTATCCCAAAGAAAAATGAGCTATCTAAAGAGGCAGGGCATTCCTGATAAGTGGAGGTTTCAGAAGAGGCTGGGTATCATTGGGCAAGACTGACATCCAGGGGGGATCTATGTGTCAGATGCAGTATTGGACCAAGTGAACTGAGCCTATTCTTTGCTACACGATTATATCCCTGCACAGTGGTGACTGCCTGTCTCTGCTGCATACATTAACTAAAAACTTCATAATTTAATTCCCAGTCTGGTCCTCTCTGACCTCTCCTTATCATTTCTCAAGTTCTAGTCTCTCAAAGTTTTTAGCAAAAAAAGATGTGACCTTGGTGTTTTAGGCACACATGCAGCTTACTCTTACTAAATAAATTGCATCTGACACAAAATGAAACAGAAAAAAAATAGCTGTAAAGACAACTGACCTGAGCATTAAACACTTTACAATGAAATATACTTGAATCCATAGAATTAAAATCCTCCTCTTAATTTTAAAGTTCAATATTTCTTAGAAATACAAAGTAATAATATCCATGGTTCATACATCAAAGCTAAACATATAAAGTTATTGAGAAAAATATACAGTACCTCTTGATTATTGAGTCATGATGTTATTTTCCTCTAATCTTAAAGAGAAAATTAAAGAGTTAAGTGTTCAGATCATAAAGAACATATTCTAATTTTCTACAAAACTCTAAACAGTAGTGACATGTATGCACTTATTGGTCTAAATCACCAAGTAGAGAAATAGCAATGGAGAACAAATAACTAGTGCGTTAAAGATAATACGATACAGTCTGGTGTACAAAGTAAACATATTTACAGTCATTTAATACTCAATATCATATAATAAATCCTCATTCCTTACCATGTGCCTCATTTAAGAATATCCATGGAGCATAACCACATAGAAAACTAAGTTTGCTCTGAAGTCACTCTTCATGTGGGTGGCAATTTCAAGAAATTATTACAATGAACAGACAGTACTCATACCTGGCTCATTGTGACTATGCAATATGTAGGTTGAGTCAGGAAAATGAAAATACAAATTTCATATTTTTTCATAAAACATAAACAAATTTTGAGAAGAGAAACACCATATAATCTCACTTACTTTTTCGTACAGTCTTTGTTTGATTGGACACCATACTGACAGCTTCGGATGGGAGGCCAACATACACCCCTCCATAGTTTCTTTTAAAAAGAAATCAGACCAATTTAAATGTTACTATATAGAGAGGAAACAAGAGAAGCATGGAGTACTTCAAACAATTATATAGTTATTAAAGTAACTCATGATTTTTCAAAAGTAGAATTCAGAATATTATTGTCCCTGGAAATACAATTGTTATTTTCATGTAAAAAAAAAAAAAGCTGCATTAAATATTTAGATATTTTACTTGCAATGAGAAAGGAAAAAAGAAGTCGAGATAGTAATAAATATTAGCGGAGAAACATGTTATAGGTAATCAATCAATATGATCAAGAATTCAGAGTGGCCACCATGGCATTAGATGTCATGGACATGCAAAAACATTTTATGCATAGGGAAATACGCATATAAGATGAGAGGAGAGCGAGCTCAAAGTATTGAGAGTAGAGCACAACAATAGACTGGGGTAGGAGTGAGATGACAGAGAAGCCTGGGAAATGAGGGGGAGGCATTCAGTCAAGAGGAAGAGCATACCCAAAGTCCACGGGATGGAAATCAGCATAGTCTATATACAGGATGAAAACTAAACTTGCTTTAAAAAAGCAAAGACTCAGAATCCCAGGCAAGATCTTTTTCAGATCTCGTGCTCCTACTTATAGTAGCTGTGCCAAAAGTTTTCCTGATGGAATTTGTATTGTTGGTAATAAACTTCAGTGTGTTAAATCCATGAGGTATGGCCAAAATTATTCAAATTAAAGCCAACTGTAATACCAAACATACCTTCTCTTGTCATCTTCAGGTATCGACTCTTCTGCCCTAGAAGGTCAAAAACATTTGTTGCATGGTCAGAGACTTCATTTTTGGTAATGAGAAAGAAGGAATGATTTAGTTTAAGTTACTTGTGTTTATTTCAAGTGTTTTCACCAAGTATTACACCAAGTACTACAGTGCAATATCTTAGCTTCACTTCAATCACTCAGACACTAAAAACATGGTGATTTTCTACTTAGGAAAAGTGTACAACTCCAACAAATGGCAAAAGCCCACCTGCCAAAACAAATGGTAAGGAGAGGGCAGCCGAAACTGGAGAGGCTCGTGGACTAGTGTCAGGAAGCAGGAGTCTCTCCGGCTGCGCCACTGCTCTCTGAATGACAGGCTGTGGGCAAGCGCCTGTGCCTCATCTGTAAGGTACAGGGTTGGCCAGATGAACCCAAGGTTCCTTCCAGTCCTCACACACTGTGACTTGGGGTGTCTCTCATGCCAGATCAGTGACACAACTATGAGCAGTGAAAGGTTTCTTTAGTGCCAAAAGAGTTAATGCCAATTTTATTTCCTTTTATCAATTAATACACACTCTACTACAAAGAGAGGAGAAATTTTTCAAAGGAAGCTCCTTGAGGGAATCACCGCTTTAAAACACACAACCTCCTTCCTTGCATAAGAGGAACACACATTCTACCAGAACTCCTTGGCATATTTCTAAGAGGTTCAGGAAGCCTTCCTTAAAGCTCTACTTAGCGTGCATAAGTTACTTTTCTGGAAAAAAAAGAAAAAACAACCCAGAAAATTCAAGTACATGCAGCTGAACTCAACGTGTGTAGTTCTTAGGGGCTCCAGTCAAGAAGAAAGCAGACTGAAAACCCCTCAACATCTTCATTGAATCTTCTGATCCTAGAGATGGTCCAACACTTACAAGTTGTGAGTACTGCAGAGCAGCTGTGCACATGCATCTTGCTTCATTGCAAATAATCTGGCAGTTACCTGGTGCATGCCAGCCACAAACAGAACTAATACTCCAATCGAGTGCAAAATCCACCTTGAAATCTATTTATCCAAACTGAGCACAGAACTCAAATTTGCCAGATAATTATCAACCTCATTTACCTCTTGCTAAAGTGAAATTGTTCCTTAATTCAAATGTGTCAAACAGTATTAGAAATGGTGTTATGCTTATCGATGTGGTTGAACAGTGTTGTTGACTACTTCTAATTAAAATGGATTTATAAACCTTTAGTTTAGATAATGGGGAAATGATGGTGACAAACTTGCTCAAGATGATTACAGCTGTTCGTTTCTGAGTGACTAATGTTATTATGAAATCATTTTGGGAGCTATGTATAACTGGTAGATTTGGACGCATACAATGTCTCATATTCAACCACAACTGTTCTTTTCCTACCCAGTTATATATCTGCTTATTTTAGTTATTTCCTCTTTTGCCTAATTAAAATATATTTAACTTCCCCAAATAGAAGAAAATAGTAAATTACTTTAAATTTATTATCTCTTATTAGTTGTTCAATAGCCTAAAACCAAATCTGTGTTCCCTGGTATAAAATTAATCAATAGCCTTCTATATTTAGCTGGCAGGAAATGATAATGTAGCCATTCTGTTTATTGGATAATAAATTAAGCTTTTTTTGTAGTCATGGGGATTGAATCCAGGGGCTTCTATCTCTTAGCTATACCCTCAGCCCTTTTCATGGGGGATTGAACCCAGGGACCGCTACCTCTGAACTACACCCCCAGCCCTTTTTATTTCAAAACAGGATCTCACTAAGTTACTGAAGGTCTTGCTAAGTAGCTGAGGCTGACCCCAAACCTATAATTCTCCTGTCTCAGCCTCCCAAGTACTGGGATTACAGGTGTGTGCTACCATGCCTGGCCTAAAAGTACTATTTATAGTGACTTATAAGATGTCCATTCTTCTAAACCTTCATATAAGTGATAAAGCCGCCTCTGTATATACACCCCACAGATGAGTTTGCCACTTCATCCATTCCTTCTATGAACAATGATTCTTACTCTAAGACTGGAAACCAGGACTTAAACAACAGCATCATCAATGTGTCCCTTCGAGTGTCAAGCAGAGCATGGGCACTTTCGAGATATCAGCACTACTCCTCACAACAGCTCTGAGCGCTCAGACCTGAGGGGACAGGGTGCACAGAGCCAGGTGATCGATAAACATTCAAAACCAACAGCATCAAAGCCAACATCAAACCCATCCACCCAACAGGAAGCCATGTCCATATCCAAATTCACCACCCTGCCTCTCAGGGGAAAAGATACGACAGCCAAACCAGCTCAGTGACAGGTCAACACGGTGGATTCCAATGTGGAGCCACCTCACAGCACTCTTGCCACACCTCACAATCCGCTATGTGGCTAAACCAGGCACTTTGCTGATGCAATTCTGTTACTTTCTTTAGTCTGTATCCCAATCCTACCGAAAGGCACAATCCACATCTGAAAGATGAAAAACTGAAGCTCTGAAAGGCTGATAGCATGACCAAGGCTACAAAGAAAATGGGGCCAGAATTCAAACCCAAGTTTGTCTGATTCCAACTCCTCTTTCCTAAGCTGTGAACCTGTGCCCATTTGTATTAGAGAAACACACACGTGCCCCCTGTTGGATCTCTCCAAATTTATCCCACCATTAAGGGATGGAGGAGGCAAGATGGCAGGGGAGCCCTAGTCTATGTTACATTTGCACTTGAAGAAACCGCTTCTTCCTATCCAAGTTCAAAGGTTGTTCTGATCAGCAGTTATATTAGACTCTGTAACAACCAGCCAGACTGAGGTTAAATCAAGAAAAAGAAAAAAAAAACCTTAATTAGTCTAAACTGAATCTCCTATGGAAGAATGAGTCCAAGTTATTGTTTAGCTGCCTACCAAGAATCAAAGGTCGCCCTGTCCGTGTGCAAGAGGACCGTGTCCTACCAGCTGGCATGATGTGGATCTGTCCCAACTGTGTAGACCAAAGCATGGGGAAGAAGAACTGATTCAGCAAGCAGCAATGGATTCCTGGTAAAAAGGATGTCCCCAATATGTTAAGCCAAAGTCCCTGACAGGCCAAGGGTATTGCCTCAAGGTTATTAGGTTGTCAGGCTCCAGATGGGAGTCTTAAAAAGTTCACCTTTTGGTCTATCTATGGGCACGCACTGCTGAGTTCATAGGAGAATCATAGGTGATCGCTAATGTCACGGAGAAAAGTGGACATGCTTGTATTTCCAAAAGCTACCCTGCTATCCTGCCATGGGAGACCTGCCCAGAATGTGTCTTTCTAACATGATGACAGAAACCCATCTCACACTTATACAGAGAGAGAGAGAGAGAGAGAGAGAGAGAGAGAGAGAGAGAGAGAGAGAGAGAGAGATTGATTGATTGATTGATTCTGGCATGGGGATTAACTTCTCTAAAGATCATTTCTTAGTAAGAAAAGTGGACATTATCCTAGGGTACTTCAAAACTAGGATGCTAAATTTGCCTTCCTGCTTAGCAACTTAGCAGAAAGCTTCAGGTCTTTGGAATTTCCATCCTTGTTTTCAAGTTCACGTTTTGGATGATGCTGTGGCTCTATGAACAACTGGGCTGCCCCATCCATACACCATTGTAAGGAATCCCTAGACATTCTCCCTCACAGGACTTCATATTTTGAAAGATTTTGTTATCAATCCGACTTATTCATTTTCTAATATTTTAAGTATCAAAGAATGCCTCTGATGAGCATGGGATAAGCGAGGTTCCCATAGGGGGTAGGGGGATAATTTGAATCAAAGCAAATATATTTCAATGTTGGTATGCCTGCACACAACATTGTAGGCACAAGCAGATTTCTGTTGGGGTTGGAAGTAATGAGAATGGTTTATGGCTGGTCTTCAACATTGAGGATCCAGAATGGCAAGCTGGGAAGCGCACTGGGGCCAGAACATCCCCACCGTGCCAGCTCTGACCAGTCCTCCGCCTCTCTGAGGACATGCTTGTTTTTCTTTCATGGCTGTTACGTCTCATATAGAAAGGCAGTGGGTTTCAGCTGTGGCTGCTAACAGACTATAAAACAGTTCCCCAAACCAGTGAAGAAAATGGGGAGAGCAGAAAATGGAGCCACACCTTCCCCAGCTCTGGGAGAACACCAGCCACTAATGAAGCAGCCAGAGGGTTCTCAGAAATAGACAACATAACTCTATTTTCTGCCAGGACTAAAGCAGATCAGCAAGAGCAGAGAAAGAGATGACTTCACCTCCCAGAATCTTCCCTTGGAGAGAAGAGCCTGAAGATTGAATTATCCAGTGCTGGAAAAGATAAACAAAGGCAAACGAGGCCAATTCACAGCGAATGAACCAGAAAGGAGCCAAACTGCTCTGCCCCACTTGATAACACCCTTCAGGAGCTAATTGGCCCGAATGTATACAAACTGAGCTTACCCATAACCTCCTCCCTTAGAAGAGAGCGAGTGGACATATATCAACCAGGACGAATCTCCAAAGCGGTAATCCACTTTGAGATTGCAGCCTCCTTGGGAGGGCACGGTGACTCCAAAGCCAATGAGATCCCTACATGGGAGACGAGAGGAGGGAAGTGTGAGAAAAGGGGTTCAAGGGCTAGAAGAGCACCCCTTAATAAATGAGGAAACTTTGAGAACAGGGAGTATACCAAGAGAACTAGAATGCAGAGTCATAGGAGATAAGGGACCAGGTACCACAAATCAAATCACCTGAAACCAGAGAAACAGGTACATTCCACCAGTTTCCCTCCCACCTGCCCGACCCTGTCTCCAAGTACTGGGATAACCAGGGCTTCTCCAGTTTCCCTGCCGTGAAGCCAGAGACTGCGGCCGGTGAGAGAGGAGGACACAGCACCTGTCACCAAGGGATCAGGGTGACCTGGAAACCACTGTGCAGCACATCAACACAGCCTGCTCCTATGGGGGCTGCTCTGGACATCAAGCTACTGCCCATCCTTGAAATCCCCTCCCTGCCCACTGTCTGCTCTAGGGCCAGGACCTGCTTTTTCCAGCTTTGCTTGCTATTGCTGTCGGAATCACCAACAAATGGTTCCAATTTTCAGCCTTCCTCAGGTGCTCTCCCAGAGAGGCCATTATCCTCCTTTCTGGTCACTACAGCTCAAGTGGACAGGTGATGGCTATCGTGTGGCCTGCAGCTGTGACTGCTGATGGATTACAAAAGTCAGATCAGACAGTCTAGCCTGGTGGTGGACCTGGCTCCGTGGGGTCTCTCCCCCAAGTATTTCCTCTAAAATCAAGAACAAGACAAGGATGCCCACTATCATCACTCCTATTCAGTATAATACTTGAAATTTTAGCCAGAACAATAGGGCAACAGAAGGACATTAAAGAGATACAAAAAGAAATACAAAGTAAATAGAAGTAAAAGTCTCTGTTTGCAGAGGAAATAATCCTATACTTAGAAGATTCAAGAAAGCAAACCAGAAGACTTCTAGAGCTGATAAGCAAATTCAGCAAAATAACTGGATATAAAATCAACTCATACAAATCAATAGCTTTTCTATATACCAACCATGAATCCACTGAAAAAGAAATCTGGAAGACAACTAGATTCACAATGGCCTCAAAAAATACTCAGGAATAAATCTAACAAAGAGGAATAAAACCCTACAATAAAAACTATAGAACACTTAAGAAAAAAAAAAAACTGAAGAACACCTAGGAAGATAGAAAAACTTCCACTGTTCTTGTACAGGTAGAATAAGTATTGTCAAAATGACCATACTACCAAAAGTGATCTAAAATTCAATACAATTCCTATCAAAATACCAATGTCGTTCTTCACAGAGCTAGAAAAAACAGTCCTAAAATTCACGTGGAAGAACAAAAAGCCCAGAATAGTCAAAGCAATTCTGAGCAATAAGAACTATGCTGGAGGCAGCGCAATATCTGATTTCAAATTATACTACAGAGGTATAGTAACAAAAACAGCATGGTATTGGCACAAAAATAGACACACAGACAAATGAAATAGAAGAAAGAGAGACAAATCCTCACACTTATAGCCAGTTGATTTATGACACTGGATTCAACGTGTCTCGCTAAAGCATCTAAAGTACTTCTCGCTTCCTGTTCATCAGGTCCAATCACTGCAAGGTCATCAATATATTGGAAGTATGGTGTGTTGTGGGATATCAGTAACATCGAGATACTGCAGAATAGAAGCTGAGAGAAAGCAGGCAGATTTATTTACGTAACACAGAAGCAAGACTGAGGGGAAACACTGTTGGTCATGCCAGGTAAACACCAACTGCCTCTGGTCACCCTTGCAAACTGGCACAGAGATCAAGTAATTTTCAGACCAAAGGTTTCATCACAGGAGCCAGGGAATATGTGGATTTTTTCAATAAAAATACCCCTCCTTACCAGCTGATGAAACTTACCATAACCCAAAGTCACTCTCTAAGATAAATCTGCCCACTGCCCTACCAACCAGGCAAGTTAGATCAGTGTGTGAAAGGCACCTCTGTGACCTCAACTCTTCAAGTCTTTGGTAGGGGCACAGACTACTGTTAACACAACTCAGAGTCAGCACCTAGCAATCCGAGAGGTCTAGGCATTTCCTCTTGCTCTGGCATAGTGACCCTAGTAAATGGACACCAGTCCCTTTGGGCATGACTGGGAGGAACACCCACAGCCCATCCTTCTGCCCCTGCTGACCTGGCTTTCCCATCTGCCCCACGGTGACCTGGCCTTCCCTTCAATCAGGGGCTCTGAGTCTAACTCGAGTCTGGAAACAGGGATGAGAGTCTGTGCCTTTTACTTTGTGGTGACGCAAATCAGGTTTCTGGTCCCCAGACCCAAAGTTTTCCTCTTCTAGGAATATGTATGTTTCAGGTTATGTATATTTTTCCATAAGAAAAAGAAATTGAACACAAATTACATCTAGAAAGAGGGAGAAAATTATCATTTAGAAGTCTGTCATTCTAATTTATCCCTAGGGAGTCTGTGATCAACCATCTGTCATCAAAGATTGCTCCAGGACAAAACACATTCACTGCCTCTTTCCCCGCTGTGCATTCTGGTGGGTGTGCCCATCCTGCCTAGGGGTCAAGCTCTACCCTTGGCCTCCGCTCCTCTGGGATCCCATTGTGCCCAACGAGATAAAGAGCCCATCTCAACGGCAGCATTTCCCCTGTCACTGCTGTCCTGCGGAGGACCACCACCTCAGCCTCTTCAGGCCCGCTCCCTTCACTGGGGTATGCCTGGTTTTCTCAGCGCCTCGGTGAAGGGTTGGCCCTGGGGTGGCGGGAAGGCCACACTCAACACACCCTCGCCAACCTTCCTGCCTCTAGGAAGGATCCTGGCTCTGGGACCCTTCCTCTACAATATGCCAAAGTTCTCACATCCTCCTCCCCTGGATACAGTGCAGGCTCATGGGTCTCAGCTCCCAGGGACCAAGCAAATTAAACTGTCAGTGTTCCAGCCATGCACCAAATTGTTAAATCTCGAGTCTATTAATTACAATAGTATTAATAAGTTAAACCTAATTCAGTATATACCCTTACACTTACACTCTTAGGATCCATTCCCACCCATATTCCCTAGGTTTCAGTAATATCAACTACAAAATCCAGCAATTACACTGCAGCGCGAGCTCACTGCTCCCAGGGCAGCCTTTACAGCACCGTGAGCTCCAACCCTATGTGTGGGTCTTGGACCCTCCTACTGTGATAGCCCCAACTTCACCAGTCTAAGAGCTAAGAGAATAATTGTAGCAGGTGATACAAAGGATAAGCACCCCACAGGGCAACCTCCCCAGGTGAGGGACCAGTTGTGCGCCTGCCCCCTCTCACCCTGGGAGCAGCCCAATGCTGTCCCGAAGGCCCTGCCAGGGAAACGGAAAGTTCCCAGCTGGCAAAACGGGAAAGAAAGCCGGCTCTTTGTCATTAGTTTCACCTCAGTTCTAATTTAGGCCAGTCTAGTGCTCATTAGAGAGGAAAAGGGAAACTGAAGAGGCCAGAACAGCTGTCTCTTATCTAACCAGGGCCTAAGAGAATCCAAGACTCGCCCCGCACTGCAGAGCTGAATCTAAAGCAGCAGAGAAAACCCTTCCATGCAACACGGTTTCTGTTCTTAAATTTTTGGTTTTGGGGAATTGGGGTGCTAAGGACTGAACCCGGGGACTTGAGTGTGCTAAGCAGCGCTTTCCCACTGAGCCCCTCCCCAACTTAACACAGTTTTAATGTCCCAGTATCGGGGCCATAAGCACGAGGCAAGTCAAAACAGTCAGAGCCCACCAGGGTTTCTGTCTTCTGCAGCAAAGCAGAGTAAAGGGAGGGAAGGTGTAAAAAAGTTGGCCTTTCCCCACCTTGCAGCATACGCATCCATCTGTTTGAATACTTTTAAGGGCCTGGAGAGGCTTAAATATAGCTTGATTTTACCTGTTGGCTAAAGGTACAAACTCAAGTTACTCATTATTAGTCGTGAATGCCCCAGAGTCAAGGAAGGGAGAGACACATTAGGGAGAGAAGGGGAAAGACTAAGGGAAGGTTCTAGAACTATGAGCTCAGGTTTGATATAAACATTACCATACACCCAGAACCAGTATTAGCAGGAAGCTACTTCTCTAGCCCAGAGACTGACAGAGGAAAGCAGTACTGAAGGACTCAGGTCAATCTTAATGATCATTACCTAACTCTCCAGTTACACACAAGCCACGCCAAAGAATAAACCTGTATGATAAATTTGGTTTTCCAAGAAGCATGAATGTTTGAAACCTTATTGGTGGTAAATTGCTTCCTCTGGTATTGAGACGATGTTTCATTCCTGGTTTTTGTAAAATATGATATAATATTTGAAAAATATAAGAGTGAAATGTTTTTTAAACATAACCTTACATACCATCCTATGAAGAAAATCTTTTAAACTACAAGAATATTTCCTAAGACCCATGGAACATGTATTAACCATTTAGGGCCAGGTTCAAAAAAATACATTGGGCATTTCATTGAAATTGGGTCTCATTTTGTTAGCAAAGATTTCACTTCTTTTATCAAAAAACGGGTGTTGAAGGAGAAAGACTGTCAAGGATAAAGCCACCCACTGAGAATCACCATAATCTGCTTCCAGGACTCTGACTCAGACTTTTGGTCACAGCATCAATAAAAAAACGTCTGCAGAAACAAGTAATATTGAAGGTGGAGTCCACCACCATGACTCAAATTCTCCCACTTTCAACATCGTTTGGAATTGTTGAAAAGACATATCCTCAGCTGATAATTTAAATATGACTCACTCTTGCAGAGTAAGATATTACTGAGTGATATCCATCTTACCAGAGTTGATTTGACACTTGGAATGCCAGGAAAAAAAGAAAACAGGAAATCAAGAAAAATAAAGACAGAATGCTACTGACCCAGGACAACCATTGCAACTAAGGTTACAGGGAGACAGCTTCAGGTTTCCTTCGTCTCAGAGCACCCAGGTTAATTCCACTCCTAGCCCACTTCCTGTGAACTCGCTAAAACCAGCATGGTGCTCTTCTTACCCTTCCCCAGCTGAGTATCTATATTGATCCAGAGCCCCTGAGTAATTACGCACCTTTTCCTAAATGAATCAGAGAAATCAAATTTCTCCTTCACTATAAATAAGCTCTGGTTCCAGGGGCTGGGTGGCCTCCAGACCTGAGAGTCTGTGGTTGCCCGCTGGGGCAAGTGGGCCTACATTTAACCTCATTAATTTCTTCACACTGTCAACTTCTTGGGACAGTTATCTTTCCCTCTCTCCTTCCATGAGCCTCCTGGCCAATACTTTCTTCCTTAATGATTCCTTTTTTTCTTCCAGAACATATTTCTGGAGAACATGAGTAAGTAACATTCACTTCAAAGGAATGTTTCCAACTTCTTCTGTCCTTTTTTTTTCAATAATGTCTTTCATACACGCCCATTTAAAAAACCATGCATCTGTAGGAACACCACATTCTTTGAATCATCTTACCTATGGTTTTCATTCTATCAGTAACCATCATGCTAAAAGAAATCATATTCAAAGTTAATACAGCAAATATGAACTGCTTTTTTCTTCCCCAGTAATACATGATAACCACATATTTTCATCATTATATTTGCTTAGCTTCTAGATTGTATAAAACTGCTATCCCAAGTGACCTAAAGGTTTCAAAGGTAAAATAATAGAGCCCTGTCATGCTCAAGGACCAATACAGATGACAAATAGTAGATAGTAGCCAGCTACTCCAATTAACATATTCCAACTCATCCTTACCTACAATTTTCCCTGAAAATTCATAAAGTTCCAACTTACCTTTGCCTTCCACAACCAACATAGTTTTAACTTATTTATGGAGGAAAATGTTCTAAATATAGAGATATTCTTATTAGAGTTGATCTAAGCAGCAGAAAAGCCTGTTATCTTTTCTTTTCCATATTTCCAGTGCCATTGAAGAGGTTAAACTTATTTTGATTTGTAAACAATACAAATTTAATATGGAAACTGCTGGAGACCATGCACGAAGCTCCAGTCATCTGTTTTTGTTATCATTTGTGATACTGTTTTGGAGTAGATTTGTTAATTGACAAATGTTTACTTCCATCTGCACTATAATTATCCAGATGAAAGTCTGATCATTTAATTTTCTTTATATTTTTTACAATGCCTCCTGCTCCTAATCAATCAATTATAATCAATTCTACCAAACCCTTATATATGCTTTCTAATTGAAAAAATGTGTTACCACGGACGGTTTGGGCTCTGTTTAACCTTTCATTTCTTCACAATTTCAAGACTTCTTCGGATAGTTATATTTCACTCTCTCTTTCTCCTTGTATGATCCCCCTAGCCAACTGGCTCCTTTCTTTCTTCCAAAAAGTATTTCTGGAGAACATGAGAAACATTCACTTCAAAGGAATGCTTTCAACTTCTCTTTGTTTGAAGCAATGGATCCAGAGATAAATGCAATTCCCTGCCCTTGCAGGCCTCTCCTAATTGCTCTCCTCTGGGGGAGCACACTGTGTTAGGGATCTTTCAAAATCCGTTCTGGAAGGGTCATTTACTACAAGCAAGGCAGGAGTGCTTTCTCCATCTCCTGATCTCAAGAAACTTCGCCTTTCCCTAATGGTAGCATTTTTCTCAAAACCTCAAGAATACACAGCTTGTTTTCACCTACCCCAGTATCTCCAGACAGAGGGTGGAGGCAGCGTGCTCCCTAGCTCCCACAGCACTCTCTCAGACGCAGGCAATTTCATCTACCCTCAAACACTCTCCTCTCTGGAGTCTCACCCTGCTCTAACAACCCCCAAAGAGCTAAAGGATTTGGCCCTGACCCAGAGTTCTTCTAACCATCACTATCTTGGTCAATTTTAAAATCCATGAAAACCACCCATTCAGCCTCTCACCTCACATTTTGCTGACTTCCTCTGTTCTAGCAACTTTTTCCTTTACTTTCACATAAATCAAAATTGTAAATTTATTTTTAAGCTGATACCTAATAACTGTACATTCTTAAGGGGCATGGTATGATGTTTCAATACATGTATACAATGCATGATGATCAAATCAGGGTAATTCACATATCCACCCACAGATTTTGAACATTCCCATGCCACTGATAATGTACTGGCTCTCCATGGAGGTTAGCTTCTGAAACTACTTCACTTTTAACATTATGGAGTAGAAAAATCCCACTTTCTGGGGGGAAAGAAGCCTACTTTCTATTGCACCGTCATCCCCCCACCCCCAGTTCACACACCCCTCATGTTCCCTACAAATCAGCCCCTTGGGTTTCCCCTCCCTCTCTCCCTGGCCTGTGCCTTACAGCTGAGCACTCTGGTGGCATTTGATGGTCACTAAAATCAGATTCCTGGATGACCTGATTTCTCTCTTCCTGTTTCTACTCCATTGAGTCCTGCCTAAGGAAGACCTAAGCTTGACTACCAATGGGAATGTCTGGCTTTTCACTACAGTGAGACCCTCAGTGTGCTGTGTCTGCTCTCGTGTGCTCATGAGAGAGGCTCCAGCAAGTCTTTGCAATCATCTTATCCACCAGGGCAGCAAGCAGGATGCCGAGTATCCTAGGATACTGACACTGTATCTATAACCCTCAGAGTCTCTGAGCACTTAACCTCTCCCGCCCCTCGCCTCCACCTTTGTAACGGGAATGACATTGTTTTCTCCATCAGGCCGTCCTGGTATGGAATGAGATCATGCTGGACATCAGTACGTGGCACGCACTCCTCCACCAGGATCAGCTACTAACACAAGCATGGCGATGATAATGATGAAGGTGATTACCCTGTCACGTTACTACTGTCATAGCTTTCCAGGTAACTATACAAAGGACATAATATCACATGGCTAGCAAATGGTGGAGGAAATTTTAAACACAGGTCTCTCTGCTTCCAAAATGCAGGCTTTTTTGACAATACTTCGACCCCATCCTCTTCACCCTCACGAGACAGCCTTGCCTCCTACTACAGTGCAAAGAGTCTATCAGATGCCTCGGGTTTGTAACTTGGAGGAGCAGAAGAGGCTCCGGTGACACAGGTGCATCAGACACAAGAAATTCATACAGGATTCCAAGGAAAATAAGTTAGACATTCATAATTTCATGTTTTAAAAAGACAGATTGTCAGTGTGTTCTATTTTAGTTTGTTCCAAGATTTTTTTTTCTCTATGGTTGCTACCTTCTATAACAATAAAATCATTTTGTCAAGAAAAGAATCTTAATAAAATGCCACTTTGTATGTTTTCAGCAAAAGAAGTGCTTGAATTATCTTGTTTAAATTGAGAGGCAATGATTTCTTATTTTCAACAGTAAACATTAATTTGGAGTCAACTTATTTAAGATTGTTTCTTATTTGACACATACTCATACTATTCTGACAAACATTGCATCAAACATTAAGTCACGACTTTTCGTAAACAGGAGAGGTGGCCGACACAGAGAAGCAGCTTTGCCTCTGCCTACCAGGTTACAACTGCCCCCCTGTTGGCAGCAGCATCCTGGTCTTTCCTTGGGAAACCATCACCCTCCCATGAGTTCGCCTTGCGGTTGGGCGGGGCTAGGGACACCACTGCCTGGCTCCATCCAGCAGGGGCATGTGACCTGGACCTGACCAATGAGAACCCCACATTCTCTAGGCCATTGACTGATTCAGTGTAGGCAGAAGTCTCACCTGGCAGGTGAGAGCCCCGCTCTAGGACCTCTGATGCAACTATGGGGAAGAGAAACTTTTCCACAGGAATTGCTAAGCAATAAGATACAAAGGACCATGTCAGTCACCACTTGGGAAAAACTGCCCAAGAATGAAACCCAAAACAGGAAAGTGAAAAGAAGAGAGTTTCTTCCTGTCTTCTGACCACCTGGATCCAGCTGTGACCAAAGCCGAACTCCTGGAGCTTTTCCATTATACATGCCAATAAATTCCTTTTTGTTTGTTTGTTTAGACCAATTGAAACTGGGCCTCTGCCATTTCCAACCAAAAATATCCCAACGCAACCTACTGGTGCCAAATAGCTAAGATAATTCACTGAAATAAAATAAGAGCATGGTTGATTTTTGCAGGATTGTTAGGCAGCCAAATGTCATCACGGTGAATTTACTTCTGCCTGTTCTCTGCGTTACCACTGCACTGTGATTTAAAGAGACAGGGAGGGGGAAAAGGGAGCGTTGACTCTGATGTGGACATAGGTCTGTGTCCTGGAGATTAGGTCTTTAGATATTGTCACCTATGCTTCTGCATTTCCTTTTCTTTTTCTTTTTTTTTTTCTTTTTGTAGTACTGGGAATTAAATCCAAGGTCATTCTATCTCTGAGCTACACCCCAGCCCTATTTTTTTATACTTTATTTTGAATCAGGGTCTCACTAAGTTGCAGAGGGCCTCACTAAGTTGCCGAGGTTGGCCACAAAACTGTGATCCTCTTGTCTCAGCCTTCCAAGTACTGGGATTACAAGCATGTGCCACCACACCTGGCTGTGCTTCTGCATTTCTAAGGTTACCCTTCCATCTGTTTTGTTCCCTCAGTCTTGTTCTGGTACCTGCCTTCTATCAATTATTCTCTCCCTTCCCACAGAAACCCCCTCCCCAAACTGCCCTCAGCTTTTCTTTCCCTCCGGTTCCTACTCTCTAGCCTAAAGGAACACCCAAGTCTCCTCCACCTAAAACTATGAACAGAAAAAGGGAAATTGACTTCTATATAGAAAATTATCCATACACACAATCAGGCAGAAAAAATAGCAAAAGAATTTGTGAAGAAAACAGCATAAAATGTAAACAATGATTGTTTCTGGTAGTAGGATAGCAGATGATTTCTTTCTCTTTTAAAGAGTACTTTGCTGTGCTTTCTAAGATTTGCTGGCATTCCTTCCAACATAGAAACACCCATGTTTACAATACGCTTCCTCTTTAAGCTACCAACATTTTTTTCATGGCAAACTCTGAACCTCCCAAACCATAGCTGACTCAACCAGCCTCCTTTTCTCTTTATACAGCTAACTGTCTCAGGTATTTGGATGTAGTAAGGAGAAGCTAACTAAAAAGCAGGTAGAAAGGACAGCAAGAAACAAAGAAAGGAGACTGAAAACACAAGCCAGTGTGGGTCTCTGAGCATGGTCTCCTTAAGTAGGTCGTCAGCTTCCCTCCCAGTCCTGGGCTCCCTCACCCCTGACCCCCATCTCCTCCCACACCACGCAGTCAGGCAGCTTAAGGCTAGAACAAAAGGCCTTCCTACTCCCGAGGGGTTCTGGGCTCAACCCAGTGGGCAGTGGGTAATAAGTGAATGGTGCTGAGCAGAAGTCCTCCAAGTGCTGAGCTTGGATAAGTGAACCTGGCAACAACACAGAAACTGAAGGAGAGACCACAGCACTGTAGTCTTCAGGATGAGGCAGGAATATTGAACTCACTGTTGCTAAATGTTTGGGTAGTGAACTCAAGCACTGCAACCAGGAGTTTGAAGCAATCTATTGCTACTTCTTTTGTGCCTAACATCTCATATAAAATGCACATTTAATTCCCCCCAAACTTTACAACCCCCTCTAATCATCTCTGAATTCTTTGTAATAAGAAAGTCTGACTCTATTTTTAGCGTTGGAGCACTGACAGCTTTCAAGCCCCATCACCCCCGTTTTGTCCAACATCCGTGCAAGCCCTTAGGAAAGCCTGGGCACTTCTTCCCTGCACTGGCAAGATCATCAAACCCCTGCCTCTGCATAAGAGCCCTCGCCCTGGCCCACCCCAACCACAGGAAAGACCAGAGCCACACACCCCTCCTTCACTCAAGCTGAACGGGCCACTCGGGGCACCGGCCCTGCTCTCCCCAAGAGCCTTATTCTGTGAGTAACAAATCTTTTCGCAGGCTCCTGATGTTGTGTGGCTCTATCAGCCCTGACATTCAACCAGTCTAGGCTGGGAGGGTTGATCTCAACTTCCACGTGGTAGTTACAAACACCCCTACACAATGAACTCCTGCGATGCCCGGACCATATCTAGGCTGCAGGTAGGAGGAGGCAGAGAAGGGCTCTGGAGTAGAAGAAACGTCCTGTGGTCTAATGGTCAGTCGATGACTATGCTGAATGGTGTCTTAGTCCATTCTCTGTGGCTTTAACAAAAAAAAGCCAGATAAATGGCCAGATAACCTACAAAGAATAGAAGTTTGTTTGGCTCACGGTCTGGAGGCACCAGCATGTGCGTGACCCTGGCGAGGGTCTTCCTGCTGTGTTGTAACACAGCGGAGGGCATCCCACGGCAAGACAGAGCAAGTGCGCCGGTGCTAGTCTCTCTTTTCTCCTTATAAAGCACTAATGCCATCACGGGGCCACACTTTCCTGACCTCTTCTAATCCGAACTACTCTCCAAGACCCCGCCTCCAAATACCACCAACATATGAATTTAAGGACTAAGCTCCTAGCACATGAACTTTGGGGGACTCATCAAACCATACTATATGGTCATATACATTCACTCAAACATCTTGTTGTTAACTTTGAAACAATTCAATAGGCATTTGGTAAATGCCTGGCTCCAGCCATTCCTTCCTGTCTAACTTGAAGCCATCATGTAGTCCAAGGAGCCATGTGCCTAGTGCTCCCATAGCACTTACTTTTATCTAGAAATCTCCACATGAGTTGGGATAGAAACAAAATCAAACATTACCCTCCTTTGAGATTCTGAGTTAAAGTGTCAAAGCGACTAAAAGGTTAAAATGAAAATCACACCAGCAACATTCTTCAAATAGCATGAGTAAACCAAATGATAATCTCCATGTGTGCATGTGCAGAGAGTATTTTCACGTCCTTTCAGCCATACCTCAGACATGTAAAGGTCACAATCATAAAAACAGCAACTTCCTTAGAAAGAAAGCTTATAATATTAGGTACTTACACATCTTTAGCTGCTCC
The DNA here is from genome assembly GCA_004027655.1 of Graphiurus murinus. Classification (NCBI taxonomy): domain Eukaryota; kingdom Metazoa; phylum Chordata; class Mammalia; order Rodentia; family Gliridae; genus Graphiurus; species Graphiurus murinus. The sequence continues at coordinate 40,823 of PVLC010001058.1, forward strand.
TGTAGGACCTGTGGGGAAAGAGAGGTGTTCATTAGTATGATAGTATTGCTACAAACATGTTAAACCCAATATCTAACTAAGATAATATTCTAAAAGAGAATGATTTTTTGTTGTTTTGTTTGTTTTATGTACTGGACATGGAACTCAAGGACATTCTACCTCTGAGGTACATTCCTAGCCCTTTTTATTTATTTTTAAATAGGGTCTGGCTAGGTTACTAACAAGTCTTGCTAATTGCTGAGGCTGGTCTCAAACCTGCAATCCTCCTATCTCAGCCTCCCAAGTACAGAGATTACAGTCATGTGCCACTATGCCTAGCTGAGAATTAAAAAAAAAAAAAAAAAGCATTTCAAAAGAGGAAAAATAAGAAAAGCATGAATTTAAATTAAGTTCTAAATCTGAAGTTTAGAATGTAGTCTGCCCCCCCCCCCTTATAGCATTGGTGATTGAACCAGCATTCTACTGAGCTATATTCCTAACCTTTTTTTTTTTTTTGCGGTTCTGGGGGTGAAACCTGGGGGCATTCTACCTCCAAGCTACAGCCCCAGCCCTGTTTTTTATTCTTTATTTTGAAACACGGTCTCAATAAGTTTCGGAGGGCCTCACTAAGTAGCTGAGGCTGGCCACGAACCCAGATTCTCCAGTCTCAGCCTCTCAAATGCTGGGATTACAAGCGTGCGCCACCACACCCGGCTTCCAACCCTTTTTATTATTTTTATTTTGAGACAGGGTCATTCAGTGGCCACAGCTTGCCTCCAACTTGCAATCCTCCTGCTTCAGCCGCCAGAGTACCTTATTCTGCCCATTTTTAACAATTCCTACAAATAACAATGTGTTGGTTCCTAAAGAGATTGTACAGATCACCTAATCCAAAGTCCCATTTTATAGATAAAGGAAACTGACAAGACTTTGAGAAACATTTTCACTTCCAAGCAATATGCCTTCTAAACTGGTGCCTACGTTGCATTCTTATAAGTCATGCTGCACCCTAGTTGCAGAGGGAAAGCAAAATCACAACACAATGGTGGTGGTGGACTCGGGTGGACCAGGATGTCTTGAGGACACAGCCAGCTCCAGGAGGAGCCTCATGCATTTTTAACTCTGCCCTCGTTTGCTACAGAACCCTCTCACTTCTGCCTCCCACCACATGCCAAAACCAGACCATCTCTGTAGGACCCCATTCCCACATTCATCAGAGGTTCCTGCTCGTACTTCTTTCCCCTCATTATCTCTGTCTGGAGGACACAAAGCTTGAGTCCAACACTTACTAGTTTTGTGGCATCAGTGTCCTTTAAACTCTTAACACCTCACTTCCCTCTGGAGTCAAATGAGGGTAAAAAACAGTTGCTTTCTCCAAGGTTACTGGGAAGACTTTAAAAGACAATGCGGCTCATAAAAACAGCACATCAAGTTATTATCTATTTGCACACCAAATTTCATATTTATGAAGTGGATATTACAATAACTTCTGCACAAGCCCCAGAAAATTGGAAATAAAGAAAGATGTGCTTGCTGCGAAGTAAGTAAATAAGAAAGCAGGAAGAGTTACTCCGAATATTGCAAGAACTATACCCCAGTGATATTAATATACAAGATCTAATGCTGAAAATTAAAAGCTGATTACAAACATAATGGAGATTATATATCAAACACATTCTTTTAAGGCTTAGACTGAACCAGAACTTTGTAACAAACTTAGTCCTTTCCTTCAAGGAAGAGTAACAGTATCATTAAAATGGGGAGGAAAAGGGGGAACTGTGAACTGTACACACTGGAATCTGAAATCATTTAAACTAAAATTAAAAAGTAAAAAATAAAAACTGCCAACAGTAGAATGTTTTGCTAGGAAAAACAAAAGATTAGTACCATAATAAACCCATGAAATTGAGCATTTTATTTCAGAGTTAAAACAAGTAGAGAATCTGGAAGAATGTTTAGAAAGAAAATAATATCATGTTCTTCTCCTTCCTCCCCCACGCTTTGGAGGTTTGTTGTGGTCAGGGGAGGGGAGAGCCAGAGGTGTCCGAAACTCTGATTCTGCAAGTCTGACACCGAGAAGAAAACAGAAATCAGATTGTGGCCCACGAGTCCTTAACATTTAATGAGAGGCATCATCTGGTACAATCTACGGAGAGAACAGAGAGGGCAGAAGTTGCCCCCACTGCATCTGAGAGATGGTAGCGGGGTAAGAACAGCCTGGAATTGAAAGGCAGAAGACCTGAGTCAGGGTCCAGTATGAGTCTAACAGTTACTAAATGGGGATATACCAGACCAACAAAGGCAGCCAAGAAAACAAAGCACAAGAACGTGTGGAGAGGTCTATAAACGGCATCGAATTGTGCAATCAGTTCTTATTTTAATCAGCCGTCAGGAACTCTCCATCCATTTCACCTTGATTGCACCAGGTTGCCGCACCGGCACCGGCAGGGCTCTCCCTGCTGGGCTCACCATTCAGCAAGCCAGCAGACCTGGGGAGATGCTCAGTGTCACCTTCCCAGCAGAAGTCAACAGACTATCTTTCTGTTCTGAAATGTCCCTGACTTGAAAGGGCAACAGCTACTTAATAACTGCCAAGGTGGGGGTTGGGCAAAGTCAGAAACGACATCAAGTACATAGATCTTATGGTAAAATGTACTTCATTTTCAAAAAGAGAAGAAAATGTGCACCTTAGAAGCAAGGTAACAGGGTAGTTAATGATAAGCTCACCGCCAGAGTAGGCAGAATACAATCCCCCAACAAACAGCTTCTCAGAGTAAAAGCAAAAATTGTAATGATTGGAAACCCTCGTCAAAACTTTCGAAGTACCTAGGTATATAAAATGTGAAGTGCCAGTCCATTTGTCCTGCAAACATATCAAATCATAAAATGATCAGAAACAGAAAAATGGTTACCCTTGCTGCAACTTTTTAATCATGCTTCACCTAATTACATAATTAATCACGTTGAGATTTCTGAGATAATTTATGCAAAAAATACTTTGGCCACCACTATTCATATAATGGCAAAATCTCATTTGTTTTAAGTTGTATTTGTGATTCATGTGATTTATCATTTATTAGGCAAATATTTATAGTGGTGCATCTACTTCCTAGGCCTGGGGATTGTTCATCCCTGCTAATACCACTTCAATTTCCTGTCAAACCTGTTATTCAATGTCTAAATGGAGTCTTGCTGGGTTAATTTTATGGGCCTTAGAAGAAACAGATTCGGGGAAGGTAATGATGTTTCTTGTGTGAGAAATAATTGGATCTTTTCTATCAAAGAAATATTTTGACTTGGGTTCCATGTTATAAAACTGCCATTGTGTGCTTGTAGTTTTGTAAAGATAGCATTTCCAGGAAATTGTAAGTGCTAACCCCTCCCCCGATGTCCCCTTCAGCCAATGGGTAAAGATTGTAAGGTTGTGTTCCCACCAATAAGAGTGCAGCACAGAAGCCTCATGGGGGAAAATAAACCGCCAGCAAGCTTCCTCCATGTTGTTCTTGCACACCTGACCTTACTGGTGTCAGGATCCCTTTTTGTAAAAAGTAAAATTCGCCTTGCCGAACTGCTTTCAGATGTGTGTCTTTATTTTTTTGACGATGCCATAAAATTTTACTTCTAACACTTGTGGAAAATTAAAGCACCAAAACATACAGAGAACATGAGCATTTTTGTCAGTCAAAAGATTTAATGAGCTGAGCATAGTGGCACATGCTTGTAATCCCAGTACTTGGGAGGTTGAGATGGGAAGATTGCAGGTCAGAGGCCAGCCTCAGCTACTTAGTGAGGCCCTTGGCAACTTAGTGAGACCCTGTTTCAAAATAAAGAATTAAAAATAGGGCTGGCATGTAGCTCGGATATAGAATATCCCTGGGTTCAATCCCCAGTACTAAAAAAAAAAAAAAAAAAGATTTTAATGACTTGTTTCCAAAACCGTAAAAATTATAATCATAACTTCAAATACCTTCCTAAAAAAACCTAAAAAAAGAAGAGGGAGAAAAGGTTTGCTCTCAGAAAAAATATTACATGCAGTTCCAGTACCAAAAAGTAACTGTTGGGCTGGGGATATAACTCAGTATTAGAGCATTTGCCTGGCATGCTCAAGGCCTTGGATTCAATCCCCAGCACTGCCACTGCCAAAAAAAAAAAAAAAAAAAAAAAGAGAGAGAGAGAGAGAAAGAGAAAGAATTCTTAGGATATCTAAGGAAGAACATTTCCTTACAGAATTATCTGTGTCTTTAACACTTAAAAATTGCTAGTTGTTCATTATGTCCCTTTGTTTCACCATGACCCTTTGTTTCACCATGGTCATGTTTACTTTTTACTTTATACACTTGGAAAAATTTTATTATTTTTTTCATGAGTCTCCAAGTCCAAAGTCTCAGTTAGTTAAAAATACACACCACAATCAATTTATTCAAGCATTCAAACAACTTTATCTGATATCGGGATATCACAGAGGAGATCTAGTTGTTTTCCCTGGGTCCTGGCACGGAGCTCCTGAAACCCTTGGAATTTCCTGCACAATAAGGGTGACAGGAGCCTTGTTTGTTCTAATGGGATGACTCTTAGCCAAGCCCCTAGATAGCTTCAGGACGGCAGCTGGTCCGAAGAATGACCAATTAGAAGCTTAATCAATCATGCCTATGTGCTGAAACTCCAAAGGACCAGGTTCAGTGAGCTTCTGAGGTGGTGAACACATCCACAGCCTAAAGGGTGGCGTCACCCAAAACCATGGGGACAGAGGCTCCAGATATCTCGCCTTGAGCACCATCTGCAGATCATCTGTATCCTTTATGATAAAATGTAAACATAACTACAGCCCCCCCAGTTCCGTAAACCATTCTAATAAATGATCAAACCTGAAGAGGGGCTCAAGGGAACTCCCAGGTTTGCAGAGTGGGGACAGGAGTGTGGCTGCCCGGGAGGCCCATACGTGGACTGATGTCTGAAGTGAAAGCAGTCAGTAGACTGATCCCTTAAACCCCCCGAGTCTGCCATGAACCCTGGGCAGTTAGTGTCAGAACTGAACTGCACTGCTGGACACTGATGGAGAACCAGCTGTTGTCAGGAAGGAAAACATCTCTCAAGTATTCTTCAGGTGTCACAAAAAAACTGCAGGATCCTAACAGTACCTGGGGCTCTGAGCAGCCTTGAAGTGCTTTGTGAATTAACTGGTGAGTGAATTGCTCTGTACTTCTTTCAGCAAGCAATTATTTATACTCCAGATACAGAGTTTCTCACTACATCTCCTTAGATGTTAATTTTACCCCATTCCTGAACAGCTGCAGAGAAGTGTCTCTGGTAACAAACTACCACAGCCCGGGTGGCTGGAAACGGCAGGAGCATGCTGTTGCAGTGCTTCCCCCACCCCTCCTTGAAAAGCAACATCTCTTGTGAAAAGAAATATACAGCAAAATTAACAGGGGAGATTAAATCGATATGACATATTGTACACCCCACTAACACAAACAAACTTAATTGCTAGTGAATAACAGAGCAAGCCAGAGGCATCAGTTGGTAATTTTTAAGTAGACAGACATATCATCTTGGTTCCGATAGGCAGTTGTCTCTTTGAGGCCTCATCAGTTTGTCTTGTAAGTTAAGAGTGAGTCTCACTGTCCAGAATACCCTCGATATTGTTCAGATTCATGTGCTTATTGATGTGAGGTTCCTCACACATGTCAAGTTCTAATAGGAAGAAAATATTTTTATGTGTGTGTATGTGCACACATGCAAGCATGTACACTGTATGTGTGAGATGCCAGGGGATCAAACCCAGGACCTCACTCACACTAGGCAAGGGCTCTACCACTGAGCTAGGGCCCCAGCCCCTTATTTCTTTTAAAAGAGATCACATACAGCTAGGTATGGTGACCCACGCTTGTAATCCCAGTACTCAAGAGGCCGAGACAGGATGATGGCAGGTTCACAGCCAGCCTCAGCAAGTTAGCAAGACCCTGTTTCAAAATAAAAAATAAAATAGGGCTGGGGATGTAGCGCAGAGGTAGAATGCTCCTGGGTTCAATCCCCAGTACTACAAACAGAGAAAGAGATTGAGAGAGAGAGAGAGACAGAGAGAGAGAGAGAATGCTCCTGGGTTCAATCCCCAGTACCAGAGAGAGAGAGAGAGAGATCACATACACATTACATTTTACATTAGAAATAGCTTATTAATACCTTTTCCAATCATTATACTAGATTTTTTTTCAGTTCTAGGGATTGAACCCAGGAGCATTCTACCTCTGATCTGAACTACATCCCCGGTCCTTTTTATTTTATTTTTATTTTTTTTGAAACAGGCTCTCACTAAGTTGCTGAGGCTAGCTTTGAATCTGAGATCCTCCTGTCTCAGCCTCCAAAGTACTGGAATTACAGGCATGTGCTGCCATACCCAGCTCTATATTCACTTTTTAGAGTTTATGATTATACTAAAAACTATTGGTAAATAAATTGCTAAATTACATATTAAATCATATTTCATTCTTCAAAATGAGTGGTGGTAATTCATGCATATACAAATATACAGACACACACACACACACCAAAAACAAAATTATGTACATGAAGAATTTGTAAAAATACAATACTGAATATTTACAAATTGCTCTTTTTATTTCATAATGAATCAGAAGCATAAGTGACTATGGTCCTTATGGGAGACAATAAAAAAAGTGTAGGAATAGTTTTACTCATTTTAAAAGAGAAAAGTCACCAGGCGTGGGGGCACATGCTTATAAACCTAGTACTTGGGAGGCTGAGACAGGAAGATCACAGGTTCACAGTCAGCCTCAGCTACTTAGTGAGGCCCTCTGCAATTTAGTGAGACCCTGTTTCAAAATAAAGTGCTGGGGATGTGGCTCAGAGATAGAATGCTCCTGGTTTTTTCAGTCCCAGTACTGAAAAAAAAAAAAGAAAAGAAAAGAAAGGTCCCACTGGCAATTGTATAAACAAAACTACAGAAAAAAAAAAATAAAACTGTCCCTAATTCTGAAAGTTTGTTGTAGGTTCCTTTGACCCATAAAACTATGTCACGCTCTCAGTTTGGCCAAAAGAAGCTGAATGACAGCTCGTTTCTTCCAAAGCAATGTTTACTTTAAAAAGCTAATAAGCCGGGCGTGGTGGCGCACGCTTGTAATCCCAGCATTCGGGAGGCTGAGACCAGAGGATCCGGGTTCGCGGCCAGCCTCAGCTACCTAGTGAGGCACTCCGAAACTTAGTGAGACTCGGTTTCAAAAATAAAGAATAAAAAATAGGGCTGGGGGTATAGCTCGGAGGTAGAATGCCTCTGAGTTCAATCCCCAGTACCGCAAAAAAAAAAAAAAAAAAAAAAAGCTAATAAAAAAAAAAAACCACAGATTCATAAGTCATTTATTCAAATAATGGAAAAAATTCAGGTCAGTGTGTCCTAGAAATATAAAATTATGTCAGTGAATATGAAAACTCCTCCAGAAAATCTCTTTGTTGACAGGTTATCCCTGAAAAGTAATTATATTTCAGGTAGGTAAAAATTAGCAGTAAAGGCAGCCAGATAAGAAGGGCACACATGGGGTAAAGCACTGACATCTAGCTGCTGCCATATGACTTAAGCCCTGTCTGTACTCGTGGCAGAACTGAATAATTCATTTAGGACACCTTTATGAACCATTCACGTGGTGGCATGTCAACTCTGGGGCGCTAGAACACGAGTGACCTGTGGAACTTCCTGATCTGTCTGTCGCGCTGTGACAAGGCACCTCTGTTCACTCCTCACCACCTCAGAGTCAGTTCCTCCAAGAGCATGGCGATCCCTGCCCGCCTCCCGACCTGTGCAGTGAGCGGCAGCGGCCTCTGGCGAGCCAGGCTTTAGCAGGCTTAGATCATTTCTGCGTCTCCCCGGTCCTTCACCCCACACCGGCCTCCCTCAGCCCGTCTTCCACACGTGTCTGGCTGCGAGGCCTCCGCCACTGGAGCGGGGCCCATGGCCTTCGTCCAGGCCTTCAGCGCTTCAGTGATGCAGAGAGCAGCTCTAAACTATACCTCCTCTGTCTGCACGCAGCCTCAACGGCTCACTCTCCTTCCACAGCAGTTACCAAGGTCTTGCCCCTATATGTGTAGGTTATAAAGTATATACAGGTTTCCCTATAATAATAAATAATACACACTGAGTACTTACAATTTTTGAGGGCACTGGTCCAGGCAGCTTATACAATTAACTCATTTAATCTTAAGTAGGTTCTATTATTATTCCCCCAGCTTACAGCTGAAGAAACTAAGGTAGAGACAGCGTAAGCAAGTTGCCCTGGCGAATGGCAAGAGCAAGGCTCAGCGTGGGCCTTCGGGCTCCGAAGCCCACTCTCAGTTCTGAAGTGTTTACTGTTCCTCTAGCCTCCTTGCTCCGTCCGAACCATTCTTAATTCCTCCCCATTCTGGGCAGCCAAGGTGAACTACTAAAGCCAGCCAGGATACTTCTCACGGTCTGGAAATGCACCAAGCCCATTTCTATCTCTAGGACTTCATACACTACGATAAATGCCTCCAGCTGGGGATATAGCTCAGTGGTAGAGCATTTGCCTAGCATGCAGGGAGGCCCTGGGTTCAATTTCCAGCACCACGAGGAAGAGAGAAGAGGAGGGAGGGGGAAAACGGAGAAGGGAGGAGGAGGAGGGAAGAGGGAGGAGGAGAGAAGAGGAGGAGGGAGGAAGAGGAAGAGGGAGAGGGAGGAGGAGGAGAGAGGAGGAGGAAGAGGGGAAGGGAGGAGGAGGAGAGGCAAGCCCTCCATTTGGTACTCTGCTTATCCAAATCATACCTATTCTTCAAAGCTAAATCAAGTCCCATTTCTCCACAGCAGGCTGCCCTGACTGCTTGAGGTTCTATTTCCTTCTCTCAGTTGCTGTATCAGTCACAGTGTGCCCACACAATTTAGAACTTAACTTTCTATCTTATTTGTTTCCCAACTATAGTTATTCATTCAGCAGATATTTCTGAGAACCCCGAAATTCCATTAAAAGTTTGAAGCTAGATCTAGAGGCTGAGGACACAACTGTGAACAAAATGTACCGGCTCTCAGGAGGCCACGTGTGGGGGAGGGGAACAAATGAGCTGAGAAAGAAGACATCAGCTCTCCACCTAAAGCTGCTCAGACAGCAAACAAGAAGCAATGCAGCATGCTTAAAGAAGGATCGCGACCTTCTTTCTATTCTCAGGTGAGGGGCTGGGGAAGTAATGCAAGGTAGAAATGACTTCTTTGATGATATCAACCATATTTCCTATCATTTCCCCTACAAGACATAGACTAATGCTACACACAGTTGCATGGTTTCAACACTACCCACCTATCTACAGATGTCAATTAAGGCTGGACCAGTGTAGCTACATCAAAGGAAAATGCAATTACCTAGCTAATCTAAGTGACTGGACCCAAAAGGATTATATTAACTCCCTGGGCACACTGATAAAAGTAAGATAAATAACATTAAGCTCCTCTTCCTCCTCTTCTTCCTCTTTGTCTCCTGACTATTCTTATACAAAGACCAGAAGAACCGTTATAGAAACATTCTGACAGTAAACTGCCCAGAAAATTCACCGTCAGACAGTTGCCAATTACTTCTGGCAAAAATCTACAACCAACCTATTCAAAAAGAATATCACCAGCCAAATACTTCTAAAATAACTCTCCTGCAGACAAATTATTACTCTGCATTGAAGCAGGCTATTGTAGTTTTTGGAACCACTCTAACTTTAAAAGGGACTTTCTGGTTTACATAAAAAGAGATTTTCTTGTTTATATTACAAAGACTCACTTAAAAATCTGTGACTGCATGAAGAGGACTCAGTGACCTGCTGTGCCTCATTAGGTCAAAATGCACAGTTGCTCACTTATCTGCCTTGTTAAGGGATACTTCAAGGAAAAATAAGGAGGCAGGGCATCTGATGGGGGAGGAGGGACAAAACTCCCTGCCTTCTCGTAAATGTGACCTTTAAAAACAAAAACTATTTAATCCAGATGTTTCTCCATAGATTAAGGTCTAGAGTCTAGACTGTAGATGGTATAAGGAAACTCTGCTGAATCCTCACAAAATGAAAAATATAAAAAACCTTCCTATAGTTTCTAGGCTGGGAAAAAATCAAATTCCTACCCTGAGAGAGTGTAATATCAGAACATTAAAATGGAGAGCTCTTGTGTACTGGAAGAGTTTCTCACAATCCCATCTGGACTAACAGCCCACCTCCTCCTTCTCCTTCAGGAAGCCTTCTCTGGTTAAATTACATCATTCAACATCTCATGGGCACTGGAGTCCTCAAGATGTATTCTCCTGCCAGGTATGGTGGCCCACACTTGTAATCCCAGTACTTGGGAGGCTGAGACAGGAGGATTCTGGGTTCGCGGCCAGCCTCAGCTACTTAGTGAGGCCCTCTGCAACTTAGTGAGACCCTACTTCAAAATAAAGAATACAAATAGGGCTGGGATGTAGCCCAGAGGTAGATGCTGCTGGGTTCCATCTCCATTACTGAAAAAAAAAGTATTCT
>PVLC010001058.1:51413-160784 GCA_004027655.1 Graphiurus murinus
CACGCTTGTAATCCCAGCATTCGGGAGGCTGAGACCGGAGGATCCGGGTTCGCAGCCAGCCTCAGCTACCTAGTGAGGCACTCCGCAACTTAGTGAGACTCGGTTTCAAAATAAAGAATAAAAAAATAGGGCTGGGGGTGTAGCTCGGAGGTAGAATGCCCCTGAGTTCAATCCCCAGTACCGCAAAAAAAAAAAAAAAGTATTCTCCTATACATTGCTTTCCAATTGTTCTCACATTCTCACATGCTTAATCTTTCTACCTAGACCATCAGCTTCTTGACAGCAGGACATTTGGTTTCATTCTACAGTTATCCATTGCTGGCAGACTACAACCTTGCCCTAAAAGTTCCTTGTACCACACTGTGCACACAAGAGTGGCCTGTGGGAAAGCTTCTAGTTAGAAATCTCCCAAGAGGCCAGGCATGGTGGTACACGCTTGTAATCCCAGCATTTGGGAGGCTGAGCCCGGAGGATCTGGGTTCAAGGTCAGCTTCAGCTACCTAGTGAGACCCGGTTTCAAAATAAAGAATTAAGCCGGGCATGGTGGCGCACGCTTGTAATCCCAGCATTCGGGAGGCTGAGACCAGAGGATCCGGGTTCGCGGCCAGCCTCAGCTAACTAGTGAGACCCTCTGCAACTTAGTGAGACTCGGTTTCAAAATAAAGAATAAAAAATAGGGCTGGGGGTATAGCTCGGAGGTAGAATGCCCCTGAGTTCAACCCCCAGTGCCGCAAAAAAATAAAATAAAAATAAAAAAAAAATAAAGAATTTTAAAAAAATAGGGCTGGGGGTATAGCTCGAAGGTAGAACACCCCTGAGTTCAATCCTCAGTTCAGTACTGAAAAAAAAAAAAAAAAGAAAGAAAGAAAGAAAGATATCTCCCAGGGGGGTAAATCTACCCTGAATTATCAAGGAGCTGATCCATCTCACTTTTTTATGACCACTGGACCATTTTACTTCACATCAGTTTCTCCACTGATGTGGGTATACAGAATCAAATTTACTCAAGTACATTACTGCATATCAATCTGTCATATTAACCCAGTTCATTAGCCAAAAGCCAAGAAAGGCAATTGTCTAGACAGCCCAGAGAAAGAGGAGACAATTATCTGTTTGTCTCAATTACTTCGGGAATAAAACAAGGCTTAAAATGATGATTTCAAGTTTGGGGGCCATTATAATGATGTGTTAAGGCATGAAAATAGATTTGCCATTTTCTTGTAGAAAAACATTCATGGAAAATCCTTTTGTCTTCAACATGGTAAAAAAATTTTATTACAATATGGTAATCACAATTTAAAGAATGTTTTCTCCCATTATCTGAGTCTGAGTTTCACATAAGCTCTATGAAACAGTACATCCAGCTACCCCTACTGCAAAGCAAAATGAAACACCCAGAGTAACAGAGTCAGCAAATGCCAAAGCCAACGTGAGCCTCACTTCCTGGCTGCAAGTCCAGTACCCTTTCCACCCTCTCTTTGCACTTTTTTTTTTTTTAAGTATAGCTATTGAACTGTAGGACTCGCAGCTCATTTCAGAAGCTGGGCTCTGTAAGTACCTAGAGGACAGGGACAATGTCTGTTTACCACATTGCCTATCACCTGGATTCAGTTCAGCTTTGCCACTTTGTCCATGGAGTATTTGAGGTTGATGTCAGGGCTCACCGTTGAGCGAGATGTAGGGCCTTTGCACTGTGGTGCACTTTCCTTACTCTTCTATTGCTCGTTTTGATATATTTCCTTTCTAAAGCTAAATTCCTACCATGGACTGAAAAAAAAAAAAAAAAAAAAAAAAAAAAACAAGGACCACATCCCTAAGCTAGCCAGCTGGACACACCAGCAGGGAACTGTTTGGGAATGACTTCTCTCAAAGGCAACGGCAGACACTCCAAAGAGGCGCTGCCGTAACTCCCTCTTATGTTTTCTCCTTCACATTTACTGCACGCACTATGGTGCCCTTCTCTGAACAGCAAGTAATTTTTAGCAAAAAAAAAAAAACAAGCTGGAGGAGAGAACAACATGCTTTTAGATGTCTTATCCTTCATAAACAAAAGCGATGAGTGTTGAGTGTTCTGTTCTTCAGTGTAACTGTACCTCCCTTTACCTAATAAGGAATCAAATATTTGTAAAGAGAATCATATTTTTCCCAAGAAATACGATTCTTGATGTTAACATTTCATAGCTACCTCATCATACCTTATCGCCATTCTGATTTTCATTTAGCAATGGCACTCCCCTTTCTAATCACAAACCTAACAAGCAGTTCATTAATAAAAATGTAAATTCACTAAACTTGCTCACTTTAAAGGAAAGCTGTTACAAATCCATCCTATACTTTTTTTTAATGTGGATAATTGTTCTTCACCTTTTTTAGGGTGCACATGCAGTGGACTGCATGGCGCCACAGCACCCGGTAGGTTGAGGGACACAAATTTCGGCACAGGTGTGACCTTGACACTGTTCCGAGTTTCCTTGCAGAGCTTTCTGGCCACTCTGGGGTTTGAATCCCATTCTTGGCTTCATTAGCATAAGGCAGTAACTAAACTAAATTGCTTCTCACATGACATGAATCTAAAAGATGTGCTCCCCACTGGCTCTGTGTATATCACCAGGGTAGATTTTAATTCAAGATGACAATAGTTACCTGTAGCAGATAAACTTTTCAATGAATCACTATCTGGGTTCATTTACATCTCTAGGACTAGAATCCCACATATTTTAGCCCCTTCTCTTGAAATAGAATAGCCCACATGCATGATCATTGACAGCCAAAAAGGGGGGGGGGGACGGCTAATTAACTGAGATTTCCACACTTGCTCCCATTATGTGAATGTCAAAATAAATTTTTAATAAAGTTTCGGAGCCGGGCGTGGTGGCGCATGCATTCGGGAGGCTGAGACCGGAGGATCCGGGTTCGCAGCCAGCCTCAGCTACCTAGTGAGGCACTCTGCAACTTAATGAGACCCGGTTTCAAAATAAAGAATAAAAAATAGGGCTGGGGGTATAGCTCGGAGGTAGAATGCCCCTGAGTTCAATCCCCAGTACCGCAAAAAAATAAAAAAATAAAAATAAAGTTTCGGGTCTCGGTTAAGGGAAGTGACAAGCCCAAGGTTACAAAGTCATTGACAGGGCATGCATGTCCTCCTGAGAAATACTGCAACGTTACACTGTGGTTTGCAATTGAAGTTTGGGGTGGGATGTGGTATGGGGTTGACCTCAGTTGGAGGAGCTAGGATCTCTTATCCAAAATAGTTCAGCAGATACTTCTCAAAACACATCCAGACTACCTTAAACTTGGGTAACACTCCCTGGATTAAACAGAAGGGTTGAGTATTAGAAAAATCAGTCACTTGAGGCAAAGCCTGGCTGGCCAGGCGAATCCAGAAGACCTGCCTGCCAACCAACAAAACGAAGTGGCATGAAACGAAGTTTCGATTTGTGTTTAAATGAAAAATGCATCAATGGCACTGGTGACAATGAGGCTCGGTCACACACGTCTAAAACATACATGCTGCTGCAGCTTCCTTAGAGAAATCCTGGGAGCAGCCGGGTCAGTCTTACGCACAGAGACAGATGCTTGCCTGTGTGAAGCCCTGTTGGCGGCTCTCCTCCACCCCACTCGCACCCCAACCCCAGAAAAGTCCTGCCTTGCTGTGCTACACTCTTCCAGGTGCAGCGTTTGGGAGGCGAGGGGCTTGGGGGCGAGGCCCGCAGGAGCGAGAGTGAGAGGACCCGGGCAGACCTGGGCTGGGTCTGGGACCTTCGCCTCCAGGAGGGTGTGCGCCCCGCCCGGGGCCAGGGGCCCCTGGTGACAGTCCCCCGCGCTCCCTCCACGGGCTCCGCGGGCTCACCGGGTCCCGAGGCAAGCCTGCCCCCGCGCAGAGACCAGCCACTCTTGCGGTCTTCCCAGAAACTGGTCATCTGCCCCGATCCCGAAAACGGGGACCGGGACAGGGGGGCGCGCGCCCTCCCTCCCCAGGTCCCCGCACCCGTCCTTCTTTCCTTCCCGCAGCACCCCGGCGCCGCGCTCACCTCGGCCGGCGCCCCCGCTGGCGGCCGTGGAGTTCCCGCAGCCCATCGCTCCGCTGGCCGGGGAAGCCGCGCTCGGCAGCAGGGCGGCCGCGGGTCCCGGGGGCGGAGACGAGACGCAGGGCGGCGCGCCGGGAGCGGGAGCCGGAGGCCGCGGGACGCGCCGGGCCACCCCCTCCCGCCGCCGGGGGGCGCGGGCCGGGGCGGGGCGGAAGCCACGGGCACCCCGCCCACCCGCGCCTCCGCCCACCCGGGGACCCCACCGGACCCGCCCGTCACCCTGGCAACCGCGGCGCTGGCCAATCCGTAGCCGCCTGCGCGCTCCGCGGCCGGGCATTGGTGGCTGTCAGGAGGGGGCGGGAGTTTAAAGTGGGTTTGGGGGAGAGGGCGAGGCCGGGGGGCGTGGCCGTGCGGCGGCGCGGTGCAGCGGGGGATGCCCGCCTGCCCATCCTAGGCGGCCTCTTGGCCTCCTCTTTCTGCCCCGCGCTTCCCCGCCCTGCCTCAGGATGTGCGAGGAGAGGAAGTGGCGGGGAGCACCTGTTTTCAGCACCGTGGACGCCCCGTGAAGGTGACTGACTGAATACTGTTCGGGTCTGAAGCTAAAACCAGACTTCTCTCCTGCTTGAACCGCAAGTCCCTGCAGCCCTGTTCTACCCTGTCCACATGAAGTTTTCTCCCCGGGTTGGTCCTATGAACCCACTCTGCTTTAAAAGAAATGTCTGCCGCGGCATCTGTAACCTGGACTAAGGACCTGCGCTGTGAATCAATGACAGAACTGTGAATGTATGGTACCTCTCATCCTAATAGTTGAGCAAGTATTACCAGAACCAGACTGTCTGGATTACAATCCCTGCTCTGCCTCCTGGATACCTGTGTGGCTTCGGGAAAGTTATTTGCCTCCGAAACAATAGCTCAAGAACCTGAGAATCACCCGACTCAATGTCAGATCTTCAATGCCGGCTGCCATTATTACCAATCCTAAATCTATTGGGAGTGAACGCACATTCCTTGGA
The DNA here is from genome assembly GCA_004027655.1 of Graphiurus murinus. NCBI lineage: Eukaryota > Metazoa > Chordata > Mammalia > Rodentia > Gliridae > Graphiurus > Graphiurus murinus. Next base: position 56,455 of record PVLC010001058.1, read on the forward strand.
GATGAGGACTGCGATGTTTCAGTGTTCCCCTAGCTCATAATACAAACAATAAATGGTTTGTGAGATGAATTCAAGCCAAGAATTAAAACTCCACTTTAAACTCATTTAATATTTATAAAGCGCCTAGTCTATGCCAAGTCCTTTGTTAAGTTCTGGGAATACAAACGTGGGAAAACAGTCTCACCAGGCAGACAGGTTATAAGCAAATTAATTACAACATAGCAAGAATGCCAACAGAGGAATGCAGGGTACGGTGAGAGCCCAAGAGGCACTGGTTAAAAGGCCCTAACACCAGTTTTATTTAAAGAAAAACTTGATCTAGAACCAAGGCCCTGGCGGCCTTTTGAACATGACCTTTGAGGTGATAGTGAGGACCTAGTTATCCTATCATTCAGGATACAAAAGATATACCACTCTCCATTTCAAAATCAGGTGTATGTGGCCATGTGCTAGGATGATATTCTTGAAAAATAAGGGCATTTTTTTCAGTTGACTTCTAGAAGTACCACTTCTCTACGTCAGGCTCCCCTGTTTTGGCTCAGTGGTCACCCCAGTACAAACCCAGAATTGCAGGGGGTGGGGAGTGAACACTATCAAACAGCCAAAAGAAATACTCTTGCTGAATTCTGTGCTGATACTAGACTCCAGCCCTAGGACCCTTGAGAAGGAAGAAGAAAACACACCTGGACATCCAGAAACTGGCCTGACACTCCCAGCTAGACCTTTGCTTTCTCCTACTAAATGTGGTTGCACAGAACACCAATATCACACACGGCCCCTCTCTAGTTTATGAGGTGAGACAAAAAACAAAACAAAACAAAAACAAGACCACTCAGTAAAATTGTCTCCATGCTGACAAAAAAACACAAAGTCACTGTGCAGACCACAAGAACAACAAACATCCTCCTATCCTGGAAACAAGTGCTGCTACTTTACCAATTATAGTCTGTTTGTTTTTACCAGTTCTGTTCTTCCTGCCTTATAGATGATATTTATCAAGAATACCCATCAACCGGGTGTGGTGGCACAAGCTTGTAATCCCAGTATTTGAAAGGCTGAGTCAGGAGGATCACTGGTTCAAAACAAGCCTCAGCAATGTAACAGGACTCTCAGCAACCTAGCAAGACCCTGTTTCAAAATAAAATAGGACTGGGGAGGTATCTCAGAGGTAGAACACCCCTGGGTTCAATTCCCAGTGAGAGAGAGAGAGAGAGAGAGAGAGAGAGAGAGAGAGAGAGAGAGAGAGAGAGAGAATATACCCATGAATTTGTCCCTGCTTCCTGACAATATCTAGTCCAGGAAAAAAAATTTTTTTTTTTTTTTTTTTTTTTTTTTTTTTTTTTTTTTTTTTTTTTTTTTTTTTTTTTTTTTTGCTTCCTTAAATCCCAACCAGCTGGGCGTGGTGGCGCACTCTTGTAATCCCAGCATTTGGGAGGCTGAGACCGGAGAATCCGGGTTCGAGGCCAGCCTCAGCTACCTAGTGAGGCCCTCCACAACTTAGTGAGGCCCCATTTCAAAATAAAGAATAAAAAAAAGGCCTGGGGTATAGCTCGGAGGTAGAATGCCCCTGAGTTCAATCCCCAGAACCAAAAAAAAAAAAAAAAAAAAAAAAAAATCCCAACCAAAATCACCTAATAGGAACTTAAATCCTGTAAATTCTTTCCTGACATCTTCTTACTGAGATAACTCACGGCTGCCCATGGCCTGCATTCTTTTGTTCCTTAATGAGTAATAATAAGCCCCACTTGCCCAAGTACAGAAGTGTTCCTGGTGGATTCTGGCTGGAGGGCCCCGACCCTGTCATTATCATGTCTTCTGCCTTATAAGGTCATTGAGTGTGTAAATTGTTGTTTCAACAAACACTGTTCAGCATCCCCTTTGTGACCCATCCTCTACATGCTTGAGAGATGGCCATGAACAAGACAGAAGAAAATTCTAGTGGAAGGAGACAGATCAAAATCAAATAAAGTGATATCATTTCAGATACTGTAAGTGCAATGGAGAAAAATAAAGCAAGTCACTGGAATGAGACCAGGGGTAAAGAGAGAAGTGGTATGCTAATTTAGGTAAGATGACCAAGGTAGGGTATTTAGCTGAAGTCTGATGAATTAGTCAGATATGTGACAATCGGAGCAAAGAGCATTCCAGGCACAGAATGGCAAGTGCAAGAGTCCTGAGGCAGGAGTGTGCTGGAAATGTTACATAAGCAGAAAAAAGGGGGAGGGGCAGGATGGCTAGGCTAGTGCAGAACCCATCACTCTGGCTATGACTAGCCTGGCTAAGGAGTGAAAATTCATGCAAAGGGCAGTGCACTATCATTTGATGAGACAGTATATGAAAACCTGTATTAAGATGAAAATACACAGCCACACCTTGTGGCGCATGCCTGTAATCCCAGTATTTGGTAGTCTGAAATGGGAGGATTACAGGTTTGAGGCCAGCCTCAGCAACTTAGTGAGACCCTGTTTCAAAATAAAAAATAAAATAGGGCCAGATGTAGTGGTGCATGCTTGTAATCTCAGTACTTGAGAGGCTGAGACAAAAATATCACAGATTCCTCACCAAGTAGTGAGACCCTCATCAACCTAGTGAGACACTGTTTCAAAATAAAAATAAAATAGGGATGAGGGTGTAGCTCAGGGACAGAATGCCCTTGGGTTCAACCCCCAATACCAAAAAAAGATGAAAATACTCAATAAATAATGTGTAGTGAAGAGCAAAGCTAGTGTGTCCTTTTTCCCTTCTCAGGGATTCATTTTATTTCATTTCATTTCATTTTATAGACCTAAAGGTTTATTGCATTCGGATGTTCCTAAAAATAATGAGTCAAAAGAAAATCATTAACGCATGCCCCATTTCCTGACTGGTCAATGTCAGCTTCTTTCTCTGAGGCAGTGTAACCACCACTTAGCTGTCGTTTCCATTCTTCAAACAAGAATGACCCAGTGTGTGATTCAAATGGGCTGATGAGAAAAGGAAAAGAAGAGGAAGAGGACACGGAGCTGAGTTCAGTCTAAGTTTTCCTGATTTCTCTTCCTGTAGAGAGGTCCCCACAAAACAGTTGGCAGCCTAGTTTTATTTTTACGTTTATTTTTCCCAGTTGACATGTTGCAAGAGGGCTACCTCAGCTCTTGGGCACATCCATGCACAACAACGTTCTGCAAATGAAGAGGGCCTCTGCACCTTTTAAAGCCAGAACGTTTCCTCTCCCATCTCATTGGTCAGAATGATCTTTTTCCTGACCAATCGTCAGAAGGTCAGTAGTAACCTGACGTTATGCGAGGATGTCCATATCATTCATCTGGCTTCATTACATCACATAGGCACTGTATCACCTCGCATCTCCCGGACAAGCTTAAATGCCACTGATACAGAGCCTCTTGGTCCTCAAAGCATCTGTCCCAGCTGTGCTTTCGTGCCTGTATGTGACTTAGATGACATCTGTCTTTCCCACTAGGCAAGTTGTTCATTAGGACAGAGACCAGGCTTGTCTTTGCTTTGTGGTCTTAATCTAGCACCTCACCACAGTTTAATCTATGGTTGTCTGCACTGAAGCAGAGGTCAGGAATATTTGGGAGCCTCTATTCATGCCACCCTGGAGCTCACCTTCTAGAGAAGGAAATGGACAAATAATAATAAATACAAAGAGATGCTAGGAAAAAAAAAATCACCAGCTGCGGTATGTGCAAGGAAGCCAGTTGGCCACACATCAGGCTGAGATTAGAAACACAAGTTGAGAAGCTGCTTGGATAGTGGTGGTGACATTTTAGGTGAGGCCTGAGGATAGGAAGTATCTAGATCAATGGTTCTTAAAACTTCTTGGCTTTCGTTTCAATCAGATGTGAGCACCCCAGGGTGCCAGGACTCGGGGCTTGCAAGCAAGGCCCAGATAGAGCCCTGAGAGTGGAGAGAAGTGTGTGCTGAACATATTTCTTAGGATTTCAGAACAAGAAGGGGACCTCAGGAAATGTAGTCTAGTGTCCTGTCATCAGGCATCTGGAGGGATCCCATTTTTATCCCAGATGATGCATCTACTGAGTTTTCTCTAGGCTCTAGTGTCTACACACAGCTTACCTCTTTAAAAAAGAAGTAGCAGAATGGAGACCTGAAATTGGTGATCAAGTCCTTTGTAAATCACCCTTCTTTCTCATTGATCAATAGTGTCAGCCCTCACAATCTGATGTTATTACTTTTTTTTTTAGTAAAATTCAGATATCTTAAATTAACCATTCTAAAGTGTATAGCTCAGTGGCATTTAACACATCCTCAATGTTCTGCAATCACCACCTCTCTATCGAGTTACTTCCAAAACATTTTCATTGCCACAGAAGGAAATGGTGCAACCATTAAGCGGTCAGGCCCGGTTCCTCACCCAGCAACCATGAGTCTGCTTTCTGTCTCTAGGGATTTATCTATTCTGGTTATTTTATAAAAATGGAGATGCTATTATACTTTTCAGTTAGGGGTTCTTCCAAAGTAATTTTACATGATCAAAGCTTGTACATGGCTTTGTTCTTCTGTGGGCTTCTCAACTCATAGGACCAACTGAGATCTGAAATCAAAGGGTTTGTTTAGAGTCACTGGTTATTTATAATATGAAGGTAATGAGGGGAAACTGGGGGAAGATTGACAATAGGCAAATTGACAAACTTGTTGCCAGGCACCTAGGCAGCACCATGATGAAGGTTTAATACACCTGTAAAATAAATAACGTCATGTCCTTTTCTCGGAAGCAAACTACTCAGAAAATATCCTCATTTCCTTCAGGGAACTGAGAGCATTTTCCTTAGGCATTATCCTGATGTGCAGGATATGATAGACTTTGATTAACCTGTGCCGATGAGCTTATGCTGATGACCAAAGAATGATGGAGCTAGAATTCAAACCCTGAGCAAGAAGCAATGTGCCTGAAAATTTTCTGTTTGCATTTTGAAATTTACATTTACTTTTAACATATACACAAAAACATGCAAACTGCATATATCTATGGGGTACCATGTGATGTTTTAATACTTGTATATATTGTGTGATGTTTAAGTTAGGGTAACTATACCTCCTCAAACATTTGTCACTTCTTTATGGTGAAAACATTCAAAATTCTCCCAGCTTTCATTTACATGTCCTTTAACATTATTTTTGAAGATTTGAAACATGGTCAAATAATGCTTGATGATTCGAAACATGTAGAAAGACCCAATGTTGTGTATCCACTTACAAGTTTAGCATTTGGCCACAACTACTAACTGAGCATAATCCTTTTGTTTGAATTTCATTGCAAGTTCTCATATTTTATTAATAAAGTACTGTCAAATCTTAGGGAAACCCAGATTATTTCAGTGCGCATATGTGAAATCTATAAATGAAAGACTGTCACTTTACAAGTCAACTTATTTTTTTTTAAATTGATACATTGTTAGGTACAAGCTGATAAAGGCATACATGCACACATTTCTCATTTAACTCTTCCCCAATTCCCGCCTCACTCCCTCGCCCTCCCTCCTTTTCAAGTTCAGTTTAGTGATTGACTTTGATATGTTTGTAAAAGTACATCATGTGCATTAGGGTGTCCCCCTCCCCCCATCACCTTCCGTTAAGTCAACTTCTTTGCTCACCTTCTTCATCTGGAGTCCCTCTAATGTCCCATTTTCTCCATAGCTTCCACATATTAGGGAGAGCATATGATTTTTTACTTTTCTTGACTGACTAATCTCACTTTACATAATGTTTTCCAGTTCCATCCATTTCCCTGCAAAAAACATGATTTTGTTCTACAAGTTCACTTTTTATTTTTTTTATTTATTTTTTATTTTTTATTTATTTATTTTTTTTTTTTTGTGGTACTAGGGATTGAACTCAGGGGCATTCTACCTCCGAGCTACACCCCCAGTCCTATTTTTTTTATTCTTTATTTTGAAACCAAGTCTCACTAAGTTGCGGAGGGCCTCACTAGGTAGCTGAGGCTGGCCGCGAACCCGGATCCTCCAGTCTCAGCCTCCCGAATGCTGGGATTACAAGCGTGTACCACCACGCCCGGCTACAAGTTCACTTTTTAAAAGGGGGATTTTAACAACTATGATATTTGTCTCTTTAAACATGAAAATATAAGGAAGCTTGAGATTGAAATTCTGAAGACACATTTCTCCTGATATGTCCTTTTCTTCCAAAGGAATTCCTTTCCCACTGGAATATAATTTCATAGGTTATGTTAAATGAAACCAAATAGGCTGTATTCTTACCTGTCATGCTGGCTTTACAATATGTATTTGAAAACCATGTCAATATATTCTACCATGCCAGATGAGTTTTTCTTTAGCTACAACACTATCATCCTCCAAGTTTGGGGGGAATACACGGAAATAAGTCAATCCTATTTTAGAATCTCAAAAATCGAGCTAACACAACCAGAATGTCAATATCATGTCTAAGTTGCTAATTGGCCTATCAAATGGCTTTGTTGCCATGACTAACTAAACAATATCCACGAACAGTTAAGATTAAATTGCTTGGAAAAGTGGGTGGGAACTAGAAGGTGAAAGGGAGATACTTAATCATTAGCTAAAGCAAAAGGAATTTGAACTTCTGCATCTGCAACCCAGATTCAAAGGGATTTCTGTGTGTGTGTGTGTGTGTGTGTGTGTGTGTGTGTGTGTGGTATTGGGGATCAAACCTAGGTGCAGTCTACCTCTGAACTAAACCCCCAACCATATTTTATTTTTTATTTTGAAACAGAGCCTGGCTAAATACCTGTGATCCTCCTGCCTCAGTCTCCCAAGTACTGGGATTACAGCCGTGTGTGCCACTGACTCCAGCCTCAAAATGATTTCTAAAGGAACTGATTTCCAAATTCAGGCAGGCACTGTTAGTATTGGAATCTCTGCCAAGATTCAGAGAGAGAATAAGGACATTATTTGCTGATTTTAAATGCTGTTACAAAGCCAGGCGTGGTGGCGCATACTTGTAATCCCAGTACTTGGGAGGCTGAGACAGGCGATCGAAGGTTCATGGCCAGCCTCAGCTACTTAGTGAGGCCCTCCACAACTTAGTGAGACCCTGTTTCAAAATAAAGAATTAAAAATAGGGCTGGGGGTGTAGCTCGGAGGTAGAATGCCCCTGGGTTCAATCCCCAATACCATAATAAATAAATAAATAAATAAATAAATAAATAAATAAATAAATAAGCAAGCAAAGTATTACAGTGTTTCCTAGATCAAAGATCTTAAAATATTATTTCAGATGCCATGTCTTGGGCCAGAAACTTCCTAGACTGAAGCTGACTTTAGAACCCCCATTCTCACATTCAATTCCCCACCTTGAGTTTCTCCAGACTCATTCCAGCTCCTAAGCAGCAGTGAGGAGCCATGAATCAGACTTTCCCCACAATGCTTTGTTTAATTCAGTAGAAATTCAGTTTTCTAAATGTCTTAGTGATAACCCTGGTGAACATTCACATTATGCCTAAAATAGAACAGAGCAGGAAATTGAAGGTTGAGGATCTGGGAGCCAGACAGACACAGGGTCACAGGGTCAGTTCCCTGTCCTGCCCTTTATATCAGAATAATCTAAAGTCTCTACGCTCTTTAAACCTATAGAATGGGTGTGACCTAAACATCAGAAAGAACACAACTGTGAGAACCAGACTACCTGGGTCCAAAGTCTAAACTCACCACTTACTAGCAAGTTTACTGGGTCTGTGTCTCAGCTTCCTTATGTGTATAAAAGAAAAGACAATGACACCAGCCTCATAAGGCTGCTGCGAGAAGGGAGTGGGTCAGCATGTGTGCGTCTCTCCAGCATCTAGCAGAAGTTAAGCACCAGCAGAGAGCTGGCTTTCAGCGGTACAAGTGTGGCAGTGGTGCCATTGCCATTATTACCTACTAGCTGTGTAAGGGAATTAATGAGATTGTAAAGTGCCTCACACCGGTACGCATCCAGTCATCGGTAGCTATGGTTTCAGAAAACACAAAGGCAGCGACTGCTTGTTCTTTTAACAATGTTTTTAGTAAGTTGTGATAAAATGCTGGATGCTGTGCCAAGTGCTGACCGTAGGGAGATGCAGACAGGAGGCCAATCCTCAACCAACCCTCAAGCTGGAAGGGAGGCAAACGTGAGAGCAAGTGTTTGGGGTACTATGACCCACATTTACATGGAACCCAATGGAGAGACACAGGAGGGATGGGGGTGTGAGGGACGGTCAGGGAAAGGTCCCTAAAGGAAGTGACAGAAGCTGAAACTTTAAATATGAATGGTGCCAGCCAGGCATGGTGGCACACAACTGTAATCTCACTACTTGGGAAACTGAAACAGGAGGATCACGGGTTGGAGGACAGCCTCAGCACGTTAGTGAGACCCTCAGCAACTGAGCAAGACCCTGTGTCAAAATAAAAAAAAATTTAAAAAGGGCTGAAGGTGTAATTAATTCAGAGATAGAATGCGTCTCTGTTCAATCTTCAGTACCAAAATAAATATAGCAATGGTGCCAGCCAGATGGAAAAGACGAGAGTCATCCAGGAGAGGGGACAGCCACACTCCCCACAGATGCTGTCTTAACACATCTGATCATATCACTTTATACCTGATCTTGGCTCCCTGCTGCCAAGAAGATAAAGTCCAATCTCTCCAGCTGGCATTCAAAGCTTTTTGACAATCTGACCCTCCTCCCTTTGCCATCTCATGCCCAGTCACTCCTTTTCCTAATACATGTTATAAGCCCTTCACACCAGCCTCCATCACCACCACTGTTATTCCTGGTCCTGCCGGGCATGCCTTCCTCTGCCTCCTCCCTGCACCTGCATACTCAGCGTATAATCAATGCCCATCAAATGTCCCCTCGTTGGCAAATCTTCTCTTGCCTTCCCAGGAAGAATTAAAGCCTCCTCCCTCTATACCATAGGCTCATTCCTTACCACATTGTATCATTGTGTCTTGTTTATTTCCTTTCTCTCTGGTAAAATATAAATTCTATGAGATCAGAGTTTGTTGTTGTTTTACTTCACATATCCAGAACCCCAAACACATTGGAAGCTCTCGATCAACTTGAACTATTGCTTCTCGACAGAGGCTGAGCAAATGTTCTTGGAGTCATGGAGTCAGTCTAAGTAGAACTTGTTTGGAGAAGCAGTCAATAAACTAGACCCAAGGTTGTTCAAAGCAATTTTTGTGCAGGGAAAAAGCAATTTCATTCGGCATTTCCTGACTTCCTCTCTCCTTAGTCTCCCAAGCACTTGCTTTTGAAATGTACAGCCAAGAAGAAAAAAAGTAATTGGAACAAATTACACCTTCAGAGCCCCACATCTCTATGAAACGCACAGTCCTGGTATATGGGTATCTCTTGCCATTTAGTGAGCACTCATGATTATTAGAGACCATGACCTAGATCTCTCTGCACGGTAAATTAGAAGTATTTCCTACCTATCAGCACAGAATAAAGTTCTAATCCTCCACAGCTTGCCAGGGAGATACACAAGACCAAGTTAGGCAGTGCCATTAGAACAAGGGATTCAGCCCTCGGATTCCCCATGGTGACTGGTGCTAAGTGCTTCACTGCATTAATGAATGAAGTCCCTGGGAATGAATAATGTCTACCAGGAAAAGGCCTATGTCAGCAAAAGTAGAATAAATTCAGGCACTATCTCCATAATACACTCCTCAGGGCAGGGGAGGGGGGGGTCATTCATACTGTATTCTATATAAATGGCACCCCTGGAGCATTTGGATCATGGTGGGAAGGTACCCTTTAGAACAGTACAGAATAGCAGTGCAGGTCTAGTGAATGTAGCTCTTCATAAGCATCAGACTTAAGTGATGTTCTTATTAAAAGTACAGATTCCTAGGCTTTAGCCTCAGAGATTCAGATTCAAATGTCAGCAAGACATGGGCCTAGGAATCTGCATCTTAAATCAGCACACATCCTTCACCAGTTGATATAAACATTGTCTCCATGGAACCATCTGCTGATCAACGTTGACCTCGCATGTATATTGCTATGGGAACTCAATGGTAATTCCTAATATTTCTTCCCCCTCCCTTCCTCAGTCTAACTTTAGATTATTATGCATTTAGTTTTCTCTCTTATTTATCATTAGGGTCAGGCTGCTGGAGTAGCCACGTAATGTGGTTATGCTCATAAAAAATCGGGTTGGTATTATTAACCCCGTACCACATGTGAAAGCGCCATATTTAATTTTTCTGCAAGTAGGTAGCCCTCCGCCTATACCTTAGACCCCCACCTCCCTGCTACCAAAATGATATCTCCCTTTTACCACTTCCCTCTCCCACAGGGAGCATCAGAAGCATTTACTTCTCTGATGATTATCATGGGACTATCCCCCCAACTTTAGGAATCAATTCCATTTGGTTCCCATTCCCAGTGCTCTCAGCCATTCTCATTCCGCCAGTTTATGGGCCACCTCCTTACAGTCTTTCCATGATCTATCTCAGTCTACTCATCATGAGTATTTGTTGGGCATCTCCTGAAACCACCAACTGCTGAATTCCTTATAAGACAAGCAAATTCACTACTGTTCACAATACTGTTGGGTATTGCTACTTTCCACCAAAACCATCCCAATTGATGTACTAAGTAATGGTAGTGGACTGCTCTGGGTCTTGCCTGCCCAGAATCTTTTCTCTTCTTCTTGCCACAAGAACCCAGCTTTCCTTTGGGCTACTATTCATCTCCTATTCAGTGTGGTTCTGGTGGAATTTTGAGCCATGTTGAGGGATGTGCGCTGGTGCAGGCTAGGCCCATTCAACTCACTCCCACAAATTTGAATCTTGAGCAGAATGACACAAAGAAAATAGTTGGAACCATGCCACCCTGATGGCAGTGTCCAAAGGGCTGTTCGTAGAATCTCCACAACTTTCCAGGTTACTTCTCCACAGTGACCTCCTTTGATTCTATAAAGCTATGCAGTTTCCTTTCAATATACCCTTTTTTCCTAAGTTACTCTAGTTTTTTTTTTTTTTTTTAATGACCAAAGAAATGTATCTGATCTGGTGACTAATGTATTAATTAATGAATCCTTCTTCAGAAACCAACCTGGAAATATAAACTGAAACTGCCTGTTCTTCCATAATGGACACAGTTATAATATGCATCCTCATATCCCCAAGCAATCTGACTTCTTAAAATGGTAGTTTCCAAAATCAGATAGTTCCCTGGATAATAAGAACCAAACTGGAATCTCTGAGAAAGTTCTGTGAAAGTAATCATCTTCTATTCCAGTTGTTCCTGTATATAGATGGCAACACACGCATGCTCAAAGGGAGGCTTTGGAGCTTTGTTTAACCATGTTATGTTTTCCAAAATGAAAATATAACGTGGCTAAAATAAAGCTTGCTCTTTATGACTTGGGGCTCATTGTTTCTGCTCCTTATCACATAGCAGGAAGATGTTCAGGTTGGAGGGGTGGGTCCTTTCCTCTAATCTAAGGACTTTAATGGATCCAATATTCTTAAGCCCCCTCCTCAATACTATTCATAATCCTTCCTAAGGGAGAAAATGGACTCTAACCTCTATGGCTGTAATTAGTGCTCTTGGCAAGTCTTAATTTGACATCCTGTAGAAAGACATTGCATTGCTGGTGGATGACAAGCTGCTGATGTAGGGCAGTCCACAGAAGCTCCTTGGCAGGCTCACTGATTTGTAATTATTTCCTAGATGACTATTCAAAATCTTCACCCACAGCTTGACATAGGTCTTCTCAAAATTGAAGCTTTCATCCCTTGACAGGAAAAAAAAAAAAGTTAAGGTAATTTACCAGGCCCAAGTCTAAGGTAGAGATGATTTTTGAGAGAACATACTGTTAGTTTAAGAAGATAATTTAATTTTAAGTACTTTACTACTGTTTATCTGTGAACATCGGGTATATATTTTGGGCTCCACGTGCCTACCTGTAAGGTCCATGCTTATATTGCTTCATTCTGACATTCTCGCCTTATTCTTACAATAAATTATATTATCTTCCATCCCTGCCAACAGTTGCCAAGGAAACTTTTCTTCCTCGTAGGGTGTGTGTATGCATGTGTGTGTGTGTGTGTGTGTGTGTGTTGTGTGTTGTGTGTGTGTATGTGTGTTGTGTGTTGTGTGTGTGTGTGTGTATGTGTGTGGTCGAATTTTATTGTATCAATCTTTTTTTAAAAATCTCTTTGGAGACAATTGTATATTGAATTTCTAATTTTTACTAGACAATAGGAAGGAAAACAGTATCAACCCTCAATGAGGAAAACTCTGGGTATAAGAATGTGATCTAGCAGGGTGTGGTGGCGCACGTTTGTAATCCCAGTACTTGGGAGGCTGAGACATAAAGATCACAGGCTCACGGTCAGCCTCAGCTACTTAGTGAGGCCCTCTGCAACTTAGTGAACCCTGTTTCAAAAATAAAAAAAAAAAATAGCTGGGGGTGGTAGTGCATTCTTGTAATCCTAGTACTTGGGAAGCTGAGAGAGGAGGATCTCAAGTTCGCAGCCAACCTCAGCAACTTGTGAGGTCCTCCGCAACTTAGTGAGACCGTTTCAAAAAAAAATAAAATAAAATAAAATTGGGCTGGGGTTATAGCTCAGAAGTAGAATGTCCCTGGGTTCCATTCCCAGTGCCAAAATAAATAAATAAAGGACTGGAGGTGTAACTCAGAGGTAGAATGCCTCTGGGTTCTATCCCTAGTACCCCCCCACACACAAAAAAAGTGATCTAAACATGGCAATGATGGATCTTAAAATGTGTTTTGCCACATGAACTAAGACAGTGATTTCCAAAAGCTAATTCATGGACTGACTTACAGAAGTATTATGGTTTGGATCTCAAATGTCTCCCAAAGGCCCATATGTTAAAGGCTTGGTGACCAGCCAGTAGCTGCGGAAATGGTGGAAATAAGAGCTGGGGCTTAGTGGAAGACAGATCATTGAGACTGTGCCCTTGACGAGGATTGGGACCATGGCCTCTTCTTGTCTCTCCTTCTTCTTCCTGGCTCCATGAGGTAAGCAGTTTCACTGCCATGTGCTCCCACCCATGATGCCACAGGCCCCAAAGCAATGAGACCAAGTGATTATGAACTGAAACCATGAGCCAAAATAAATGTTTTCTCCTTCAGGTTGATATATCTCAGGTATCTTGTCACCAGGACAAGAATCTGAATAACACAATCATAATTATGAATGGGGGAGGGGTCTTAAAAAGCACACCGTCTGGCCGACTCACTTTGCATGATGTCCGCCAGTTCCATCCATTATCCTGCAAATGACATAATTTTGTCCGACTTTATAGCTGAGTAAAACTCCAATGTGTGTATATACAACATTTTCTTTATCCATTCATCTGTCAATGGACATCTAGCATGGTTCCATAACTTGACAATTGTGAATTGGAAAAGCACAAGCTGGGCATGGTGGTGCATGCTTGTAATCCTAGTACTTGGGAGGCTGAGATAGGAGGATCATAGGTTCAAGAACAGTCTCAGCAGATAATGAGGCTCTTGTCAACCTAGTAAGACCCTGTTTCAAAATCCAGCTGAGAGTATAGCTTCAAAGGAAGAATGCCTCTGAGTTCAATCCCCAGTACCACAAAAGAAAAGAAAAGAAAAAGCACAGATTCTTGAGCCTCACCCAGTCCACTGAATCAGAATCACTTGAATAAAAATATGCATCCTGTCAAGAAAATGAAGAGGAGATATGTGTACTATATAAATGGGTGCCCAAGATATAGTAGTCTGTAAAATCATGTTACAAGATATAGAATAGTTATATTTGTGAAATATATATATATATACATATACATACATGATGCATTTTGTGCCTAAGTTTTTGGAAGGCAAGACACATAATATATTAACAGTGGAGTTATTCTAGGAAGTGCAAAGAGGAGAAGGAGAGATTTACTTTCTACTTTTCATCTGTCTGCATTGTTGAAATTATTTTAGCCAAAAGTGTGCACTACTTTTATAACTGAAATTAACTAATCAACAGTGAAAAGATGTTAAATGCTTCCCAAAGGGTTCTGATTATCAGCCAGTTTCAGGAACCACTGCACCACACAAATGAGACAAAAGCCCATTAGCTTCCTTTTCCAGTGGAAGAAATTGAGCTTTCTCTCAAGATACAAGTTCTTCTAATTATCTTCTAACTACCAGGCCTCAAGCAGTGTTGACACCTGTTAGTATTTGTCTATACAACAAGTATTGAAGGAGAGAAGAGGTAAGAGGGGAAAACATATTGAAATTTGAAGGTAGAAACATTATAACCTGGAGGGCAACCTTAAAAATCACTTTTATGGGAATAGCTGAGTAGAAGAACATATTCCTACCCACCATCTACACTTCCAATATGCAAAGTGTTTTGTCTCACTTCCTTGAATAAAAAGATGAATAAATCAAGCTAAATGTTTCCTGCCTTAGCTCCCTCCTGAACACTTTAAACTTGGGTTATCAAATCGCCAACATCTTGAGTAATATTATCGAGAGTTATAATCATTTATCATTTGGATGTCGATCTTAATGAAATAGACTGAGTCGGCCCCAAATGGAATATTCTTTAGTATTCCTTGGTAGCAAAATTCCTCTGCCACTCTTCAGAGAAACATGAATTTTCTACTCTTTAGATTATGCTTTTAAGACATCGTTTTACACAGTTTTGTTCTCTCCTTCACCTTCCTCCATGTTGGACCTTCGGCCCAAAACCCTTTTAGAGATGAAAGCAACTTTGCCAGCATGTAGGGAAACCTCAGGGCAGAAATTCTTTGCAGGAAACTGCAAACGATTTTTGACTCAGGGCCTCTGTCAGAACAAGATGCAGGACCAATTCAATATTCAGATTCCCGGCAACCATCCCTGGAAAATGTGTTGTCTTGACTCAATACCTTGGGGACTGAGCCTAGGAATCTGAATTTTTCCAGTGCCCCAACTGGTTCTGATGCTCCTTTTCATGGGAACTGTTAAAGTGAATATAGTTCTAAATTGAGAATTAAAATACTAATATTACAGTCTGAGATCCAGGGCTGTCTGGGTCATTTGAGACAAATTACATCACCTCATGATGCCTACGTTTTTTCTCTCTGCTGATTGAATTACAATGATTTCAGGCCCTTTCATCGTCTAAACGTTTATGAAATTATACATTAACTCAGGGATCAGGCCTTAATGGAACCGCTCCATGTCGCGTCCTGCTTGTGCCATTGCTTCCCTTGCCATTTGATGCAAGAACACTCTTGATGGACTCTTCTGGGAAGCAGGGAAATCAAGTTCTTTTTCAGTGGAAGTCTCTAAATGTTACAGTCAAGGCCAGAAATTGCTAGTCCCCAACATTGTCCTGAAGTGCTGATCAGTAATTCCCGATGGCTCCCGAAATCTTCCTGAACTAGTGTCTTTTGCTGCCCTTCGCTGGTTACTTGGGTAAATTCCAGCTATCAGCTTCTCTATCCAGGTTGTTCTAATGGTCTCATCATGCTGTAGCAGATGTTACTTGCTCACCCAACATTAATCCCTACCCCTACTCCTTGTCCTCTATTGTTTTCAGGGGAGTTGAAAACATCCAATTTAGCCTGGCCTGGTGGCGCACGCTTGTAATCCCAGCATTCGGGAGGCTGAGACCGGAGGATCCGGGTTCGAGGCCAGCCTCAGCTACCTAGTGAGGCACTCCGCAACTTAGTGAGACTCGGTTTCAAAATAAAGAATAAAAAATAGGGCTGGGGGTATAGCTCGGGGGTAGAATGCCCCTGAGTTCAATCCCCGGTACCGCAAAAAAAAAAAAAAAAAAAAAAGAAAAAAGAAAACATCCAACTTCCTAGCTTCCTTTGCAGCTAGGGATGCTCACAAGAAGCAGTTCTGTCTAATGAGACATAGACAGAAGACTCCAGGGAAGTCATTCTTTTCTGAATTAAAAACAAGTCCCTTTGTCCTTCTTCCTCCACCCTACTTCCACACACAAGGCAGACAGCACTCTTTCTTCTTCTTTACTTTTTTTTTTTTTTTTTTTTTTTTTTTTGGTGGGAGGGAGGGCTTGAACTTGGATATGAGACCTGGAAGTACAGCAATCTATTAAAACTCCATGCAGGGTGTAGTGATGCATGTCTGTAATCCCAGTACTTGGGAGGCTGAGAGAGGAGGATCACAGGTTTGAGGCAAGCCTCAGCAACTTTGCAAGATTCTCAGCACCTTAGAGAGAATCTGTTTCAAAATTTAAAAAATTAAAAGGGCTGGGAATGTGTAGCTCAGAGGTGGAATACTCTCGGGTTCAATCTCCAGTGCCACAGAAAAAGAGAGAGGGAGGGAAGGAGAGAGAGAGAGAGAGAGAGAGAGAGAGAGAGAGAGAGAGAGAGAGAGAGAGAAAAGCTATGTGGGTATAAAGGCTTATATGAATAGGACAAGAAAATGGGAAAATAGAAAATATGAAGTCATTGTACCAGCCCTGGACTGGCTATCCAGTCCTAGACATGAGACAAATAGACTCCTGTGTTTAAGCTACCAAACAGGGTTTTCTGATGTTTGTGGATCCAACAAAAAGAGCATTTCCTTAGTTGGCCAATATGGCTCCTTCATGCTCATTTCAATGTCGTGCCCACTTTTAAGCTTTTCTTAAAAGCTTCCCTTTCTTTTCCTACACATCTTACCAAAGGTTCTTTATATATTCACACTTGATTTTGAGGGCCTCTTCCTAGTCCCAAGAAGTGTGTCCTGCTTTGTCCTATAATTAGTATTATCAAAATGTTTTTTTATAAAAACCTCTAAATATAAATATGCCTAAATGGCAGATGTCTACACATAAACTATTTTATTATGAACAAATTGTAATATTGTCCACAATTAAAATTGGCAAGCTTTTAGGAGTCATTAATACAGTAATGTTTTGATTTATTAAGCAAATGTTTGTTGCATATATATTATCTGCTTGTTGCAGAGTGGTAAGCACTGAAGGAAATTCTCAGGGAATAAGATCCACCAGCTTCCCTGGAGTTAGGGCATAAAAGATATGCAAATTTGTAATAATGCAAAGACAGCAGGTGATCAAACGGTAAAAGAGAATATTTTGCCAGAAATACATTATCATTCAGAGAGGATAGAAATTACACTGATTGTTGGAAAGTTTTCTAGACACTTTGCTTTTCTAAATAAAAGCTTTGTTTCAGCAAACTTTTTTCAAGGGCAAATAGTAAGTCTATTTTGGAACTAAGAAGGTTATTTATAAAGATGGGGGTGTGAGGGGAGAGAGACAGAGGATTTATAAAAGAAAGTAAATGTTTTCATGTTTAGCCCTCTGTTCCAAATATTATTTTCCCCAAAAGACCCATTAAATTTTAAGTAAATATGAAGCCAGATTCCAAATTATTCCAATCAATGATCCAAATCCTGCAAACTAGAACTCCAAATAATGCAAATTATTTCCTTATTGTACCCTGATTTGGGGATGTACTGTTGTACTCTTGAGACTGGAATTACATTGAACACAAAGGCTGGTTCTTACCTAAGTTCCCACGGTGTTTCCTCAAATTTGGAGGTAGCAAAAAACTTTGGAATTAAATAACATAAAGATAGTTTATGTGAAAGCACATTAAAAACAGGGAAGTTGCTATAGAAATAAAGCCATGTATGGGAGGTACTAAGTGTTGTGTGCATGTATGTCTTTGTCAACATGATTTACAAATATGGAAATAGAACCCAATAAAATCTTTTCACTATATACTCACATGTTCCCCTTAAAATATCCTGCAAATCAACCCTAGAAGCTATAGGCTCAGAGTAGCAGAAACATGAACCAATTAAGTACCAAAGAACCCTATTTTGCAAAAGAAAGTAGCAGAAAACATGCTGTCTTTTGTTAAACAAACATGTATTTTGAAAAACCCATGAGATTTATCGAATACACATCATTTATTAGCCATACTTTTCCTATCATAAAATAGTTGACCTGTTTTGTCCCTGAAAAATAAATCAATAAAAACATCAATTTTGGGATTGTAATCGATAGCTTCTATTCTGTCGCTAATGCCAATAATAAACACACTTGGTACAAAGAACAGATTTTTAAGGTATACAGATTTTTAAGGTATTCCCTGGACTTGCCAGTAATCCCAACACTAAATATTCTATACCGCTGTCTCTGTACCTATCCTTGGACTGGTCAAGCCAACCTTCTATGTAATGAGCACCTATTTTTTTCTACTCAGCATCTCCTATTTTGCAAGAATCAATCCTGCCCACCCTCTAGGTGGCTTTATAAGAAGGCTTCCAATTAAAATGTCAGGGTTAGGCACATGATCCTTAAAAACACCCATGATTACTACTGTCTTTTTTATTATTTGGTTTCTTCATTATTATGAAATAACCTTTGGCCTTCTTGATCCCTAATGATATTCTTTGCTCAGAAATCTACCTGATATATTATTCACAACAATGAAGTTATTGCACATCAGAGCTTATCTAAATTAATGATTTCAAGATTTTGATGGAGAACAATGAATAACAAGGGACACATTTTAGATTTTTTTCTTTTATATCTTAAAAATGATCATGAATATTCTCACTACCTCTCCTTTTATTCATTGAGAAGTATAAGGTTTAAAATTTTCAGATGATCCTGCGTTCTCAGGGCCTGACCATACAAAGGCATTAAATATTTTAAAGGTCTTGTTATCTGGATCTAGGCTATATTCCAATGGAGAATTGAATTCTGCCTCTCAATATCATTTTTTTTATAATTCTTTTACTTATTTTTACAAATTGTGGGAAAATACATGTAACATAAAAGTTAGCATCATCTTATTAATTTTTTTGTAGTACTGAGAATTGAACCCAGGGGCATTCTACCTCTGAGTTATACCTCCAGCCCTATATTTAATTTTTATTTTGAAACAGAGTCTGAGAATCTCACTACTTACTGAGGCTATCTTCAAACCTGTGATCTTCCTGTCTCAGCCTCCCAAGTACTGGGATTACAATCATGTGCCACCGTGCCTGGTTTATTTTATCATTTTTAACTGTTAAGTAGTGCATATTATTGTGCATCCAATCTCCAGAACTTTTTCATTTTACAAAATGCTTTACCCATTAAAAAAAAAAAAAAAGCGAACTTCCCTTTTTCCGTACCCCTTTCTCCAGTCCCTGGCAACTGCCAATTTACTTTCTGCCTCTATGAATCTGAGTTCCCTTTACATTTTAAATCATATATTACCTCATTAATATCAAACTACAGTATTACTTTTTTTTTTCATGAAATTCAGACAACTTGGAAATTTTCAAGGTGGAACATTAAATTCTTCCTATTTCCAATCCCAGGATCCAGAGTAATATAATGACTACTAAGTTTTGTGTGCATACACATCTTTTCTGCACATCTATTTGGGAGAGGGGGAGGGGTCACCTGATCGCTGTGCTTCTAAATCTCATGCACTGCCCACTGGCATTCAATCACTGTGGTTCCATGTTCATTTCATGCTGTTCACAGACCCCCTACCATGGGTAACTGCTACATGCTATGGTTTAGATAAGTGCTCCCCAAAGACCCATGTGTTGAAGGCTTGATTCCCAGCCTGTGGCATTATTGGGAGAAAATGGAACTTTTAGGAGTTGGAATGGAAGGAAGTTAGGTGACTGGGTATGTGTCCTTGAAGGGATATTGGGGCCCTGGCTCTTCCTGGCTCTTTTTGATTCCAGGCTGCCAAGCGGTAAACAGACCCCCTTACCAGGCACACCCACCATGAAGTACAGTGCTGCCACAAGCCCAAAGCAACAGGGCCAAGTGACTGTGGACTGAAAACTCCAAAGTTGTGAGCCAAAATTATGCTTTCCTTCTTTTAAGTTGATTATCTCAGGTGATTTGTCATAGTAAGGGAAAGTTGACTAACATACCCCCCTTGCACAGAACAGGAAATGCATATAAACATGGAGTTTGCATGTAGGACCTTATTTCTATTCTTCATACTATTCATTTCTATTTCACTTCTTCTTTTTTTTTTTTTTTTTCTTTTTCGGTACTGGGGATTGAACTCAGGGGCATTCTACCTCCGAGCTATACCCCAGCCCTATTTTTTATTCTTTATTTTGAAATAGGGTCTCACTAAGTTGCAGAATGCCTCACTAGGTAGCTGAGGCTGGCCACGAACCCAAATGCTGGGATTACAAGCATGTGCCACCACGCCCAACTCACTTCTATTCTTAATACTAACTTTATTTCTAGTCTTAATATTAACTCAGAAAAATATTAAGCTTCACTAAGGGGAAGCATAAAAGATTTTAAATAGCTGATAATAAATTAGTTTCTTTAAAATAAAAATTATCTGCAAAATATTACTTCTCCCTGCCAAGTAAAGAAAAAGCAACCCACATCAGCCCTTCACAGGGCTCCTCCATGGATTCATCCTGTACCCAATCTTGTCCCTCTGGCCTCAAGTTTTCTATTTCTTTTTTCTTTCTTCCTTTTTTTTTATGGTATTGGAGATTGAACACAACGGAGTTCTACCTCTGAGCTAAACCTCCAGCCCTTTTTGTTTTTTATTTTGAAACAGGTTCTCCATAAGTTGTTGAGGATCTTGCTAAGTTGCTGAGACTAGCCTCAAATCTGTGATCCTCTTGTCTTAGCTTCCCAAGTACTGGGATTACAGGTGTGTACCACCTCACCTGGCTGAGTTTTCCATGATTTCTGAGGTGCCATCAAGAGATGATCTCTTCACCTTTCTGGAAATCACACCCCACACTGGCAAGATTGTTCTCACTCAGCCTCCCTCACCTACCTCCACAGTGCATACCCTGGTCTCAGTTAGGTAGTCTAAAATAACACTCCAGGGACTCCAGTAGGCTCACTTCCTTGGGGTTCATTCCAAGTTTTCCAACTCTGTGAGTCACAAATTATTTCCCTATTCTTCCAAGTTTCCATCTAGATCACATCAACCCATATAAACACCTGGCCATTCTCCATGTCTTGCTGGTACCACCTTCTGCATTTCAGGATGGATTAATATAATACTAGCTGCTACGACAAATAGAAAGTCCATGAATTAAGCTAAATTATATAACAATCTAGCGTGTGATGAAGGCGGCATTTCAAAACAAAAAGGAAAGGATAGATTATACTTAAGCATTAGGGTTGGGACACCTCGGTAGCTATCTGTGAAAAATAAAGGTGAATTCATACCTCATGGTACTCGGTAAAAATTTTGGAGAACAGTTTTCATACATGCTGCATATAAAAGTTGTTCTAATGATGAAACAATCCCCAGAAGTTGAGACAAGATTATTGAAATCCACTTTTTCAAAAGACAAGCAACATGTCAGTATGATATGCTATTACTTTAGGGGTAAATAGGATGGGTAACAATGGATGGATGAAAAAAGCCTGTGTGTGAGTTGGTAGGATTATACCATGCCATTTCCCTTGGTGTTGACCCTGTGCTATGCTAATGCAAGACAAGAGGGTGTCATTGGGGGAAGTGCACGTAGCAGCTCTTGGTACCATTTTTGCAACTTTTTATGATGCGTCTCCTATTTCCAAATGTAAAATTATTTTTAAAAAGGAAGTGAGAAATGCATGTGTATATGCATTTGCATATGAATACATAAAATAGCAGGAGGGAGGAATATATGATCACTTAAAAGTACTGGTAGTTTAGGGAAGGGGAGCTAGGTAGCTGGGAACTATTGGAGGTTATTTCTCTGTATACACTTTGGTTCTTTATAAATTTAAAAGCCTGTTTTTAAAAGATGGCTTTTCAAAGAAGGCTTTGCACAGTGAAGGAACATGATAGACTTGAAGGCAGAAAATCAGAAATTATAAAAGAACATTAGGTTTTAACCCTGGGTTTCCCAGAACCTGATTACCAACGGTGAAACTAATGCTACTCTTTTGTATGTGTGTGTGTGTGTGTGTGTGTGTGTGTGTGTGTGTGTGTGTGTATGTTTTACTGGAGATTGAGCCTGGTAACTAACACTACTGGATATTGCCCAGTAACTAACATTACTGGATGTAGCCCAGTAACTAGGCTACACCCCTAGTCCTATTTTATTTTTAAATTTGAAACTGGATCCTGCTAAGGCTGGCCTTGAACCTGTGATCCTCCTGTCTTAGCTTCCCAAGTACCAAGATTACAGGCAGGCAACAAGATGTCCGGCTAATAATGCTACTCTTTAGATATCAGAAAGAAAATGCCTACCTTCTTCTCCAGGATTTGCTTTGTTCTTTCTTTTAAAATGAATGTTTTCCTAAAATGAGCATTTTTGTAATAATTTAGTAAAATTGAGTAAAGAATAAATGTTTGTTTTGTTTCATCTGTGGTGTTGGTGAGGGAACCCAGGACCTTAGCATTCTAGGCAGGCACTCTACCACTGACCTATATTCCCAGCCTGAGAATAAATATTAAAGATATTTACAATGATCTGCAAAATAGAAGGCTAAATGTTCCTCCTTTCCAGGAATACTAATAATTTTTAAACTTTTTTCTGTAGATTTTGTCATTTCATTGCAGAAAAAGCATTATGATTATTTTGACATTGTTTTTCAGTTTTTTAAACATCGAAGATTGAGATTCAACTTCTTTCCTTATAGCTTAATTTGTTTGAAAGCAACAAATCCATTTAGAAGCAGGGAACACTTACGAAATTGGTAACATAATCCCCAAAATGGGAGTGAAGGGTAGGTATTTTTTAAATTAAAAATTATCATAGAGGCTAATATTTCTGACTGAACTTTTTTTTAATCAATTTTTATTTCATGCCTACATATGTCTAATAATTTATTTAGAGCACGTAATCCTGGAATAATTCCCAGTAGAGAGTCCTATAAATTGAAGCTAATTGAAGCCGCATATACTGATTGCTGTTTTCTAGCGAAAATTAAAAGAAATCTGCTGGCTGTAGAGAACATTTAATTTCACCATTAAGAACTGGCTTCTCAGTCCTAGAAGTGATACAGCTGAGCAGATTTAAGAGCTAATATTTGCCTTTTGCTGACTGACATTTTTAAATACACCCCAATTAAAACTCATGGGACTTGTTGGGCGCTTGCAAGGGTTTCTGGTGTGATGAATCTTTGTTACTGATGGTCAAGTGTTTAGCCCCCGGGCAAGGAAGGATTTCTTCAGATTATATGAATTCCAAAGAGCCCAGTCTGTAGGAGCTGAAGAA
The DNA here is from genome assembly GCA_004027655.1 of Graphiurus murinus. NCBI lineage: Eukaryota > Metazoa > Chordata > Mammalia > Rodentia > Gliridae > Graphiurus > Graphiurus murinus. The sequence continues at coordinate 79,554 of PVLC010001058.1, forward strand.
TAGACTCATCCCTCCCAACCCCTAGGCCCGCGGTGTCCGGAACCAACCGCCCAAGGTCCACGGCTGACTCCTCCAGCCACCATGAGCCAAAATCATGGGGGAGTCATTTTGTAATCTCGCTTCTCTTCACCCTTCAGAGCCAACCAACCACAAAGCCCTTCTCAGCAAAGCTCTTCTACAGAGGTGCCTGTATTGGGGATCTTTATTTACCCATATTTCATTCTTCATTCAGTTCAGCCCAGTCCAGCTTATTTCTACCATGTCGTTATTATCAAGATGTGCCTTCTCACCAGGCGTGGTGGTGCTCCCCTGTCATTCCAGTACTTAGGAGGCTGAGACAGGAAGGTCGAAGGTTCAAGGCCAGCCTCAGCAACTGAGGCCCTCAGCAACTTAGTGAGATCTGTTTCAAAATAAAAAGTTTAAATGGGGATAGGGATGTGGCTCAGAAGTAGAACAGCCCTGGGTTCAATCACCAGTAAAACACACACACACACACACACACACACACACACACACAATTACACTCTCTACATTTCCCTCTTAATTTCCCCACAACATTGCAGTAGTTTTACCATACCCTGGTCTTGAGATTTCTCTGACTCTCTGTAAGATCAGTCCCTTGGATTTTCTCCTAACCCAAAGTTCCTTTCTACGTCTCTTTATTTTGCTTCTGCTCTTTGCAAGGCCTCTATATTTTAGGTGGCCCAAGGTTCTGTCTTTAGCCTTCTTTCTACTCCCTAATTACTTGCCAATCTCATTCTTCCTCCTCCCCTTCTTCCTCCTCTTCCTCTTCCTCCTCCTCCTCTTCCTTCTTCTTTGTGTATGTGGTACTGGAGATTGAATCACAGGGGCATTCTACTTCTGAGCTATACTCCCAACCCTATTTTATTTTTTATTTTAAAACAGGATCTCCCTAAATTGCTGAGGCTAGCCTCAAATCTGCAATCATCCTCTTTCAGCCTCCCAAGTACTGGGATTACAGGTGTGCACCATCAATCCCTTGATTTTTTTTTTTTTTTTTTTTTTTTTTTTGGTACTAGGGATTGAACCCAGGGGCATTCTACCTCCAAACTATACCCCCAGTCCTATTTTACTTTTATTTTGAAACAGGGTCTCGTGTTCTCCAACCTGCAATCCTCCTGTCTCAGCCTTCAGAGTACTAGGATTGCAACTGTAAGCCACCACGCCCAGCCATCCCTGGACTTCTAATACCATCTAAAAGCTTACGATTCTCAATTCCCACCCCACCTAATTCCAGAATCGTAAATCAACCTGGAAGTCCAGTATGCATTCCAATGTTCTAGGACCAAAACAAAGTGATTTACTTCCCTGCCACTTTCTTCCCAACCAGCCCCATATCTGCCTCCTCATTCGGCCTTCCCTCTTTCAGTAAATTGCCCACCATGCTCTCAAATTCGAAGACCAAACACCTCACGTTTGTTCTGAGTTCTCCCTCTCCCCCGCCTTGCACGCAGCCCAGCAGTGTTCCCTCCACCTCCCAAATACTACCACGAGACGGGCGAGACAGGCGTGGTGGCGCACACTTGTAATCCCAGTACTTGGGAGGCTAAGACAGGAGGATCACAAGATCTCGGCCAGCCTCAGCTACTTAGTGAAGCCCTCCGCAACTTAGTGAGACCCTGTTTCAAAATAAAGAATAAAAAATAGGGCTGGGGGTGTAGCTCAGAGGTAGAATGCCCCCGGGTTCAATTCCCTGTACAGCAAAATATATATGTGGACCAGTTAAGTCAATGTCCCAGTTTCTAACCTGATGTTTTGAGCTGCTAGCCTCTACTCTCACCCTCACATTGTCTAGCCTCCAGCCACAAAAAAAAAAAAAAAAAAAAAAAAAAATCAGATTCCTGAACTCCTCTTCCTAGAGACTCCAATGGCTTAATGTTACCCTTAGTTCAAAGACCATGAGCTAAGGGGTCGCCAAGGTGTCCACCCCCACCTCTGGCACCTGTCAGTTCACACTTAGCATTCTCCCCCGGCCTCCCCGCAACCTCCAATACCCAAGCTCAATCCCACCGCAGGGCGTCCTCCCTGTTCCCACCGTGCTCCATGTGACTCCTCCTCCTTCAAATCTTAACTGTGATGCCCCTTCCTTAGAGCCCCACCCACCTAGAAGTATCATAATCCCTATGTTGTCTTTATTGCCTAAAATCACCTTATCTGCTTGTTTATTTACTTATTTATTATTTTTTCGGTACTGGGGATTGAACTCAGGGGCATTCTACCTCCGAGCTATACCCCCCAGCCCTATTTTTTATTCTTTATTTTGAAACAGGGTCTCACTGAGTTGCAGAGGGCCTCACTAGGTAGCTGAGGCCCGGCTTGCTTATTTACTTGGTCCGTGGTTACTGGCCATCTCTCTCAACTAGGAACTGAATTCCTGGAGGGCATGGAGTCGGGTTTTTTTTACCACCCATATCCCTACTTAGACAATTGTCAAAGACACTCATCACAGAATCAGTCTTGCTCACTCTTGCTCACATGTCGGAGAGGAATCTGACCCAGGCCCTGAACCCAAGGCTGATGCAGGCTCTCACAGGTCCTAGGAAGACATCCTCTGTGGGACAGGACACTCTTTCCAGATAAGCCTGTTACATTGGCTCACAGAAAGAAGGGGTTTAGCTTAGAAATGTCAGGACTTCATTCATCAAAGCTGGAAAGGGCAGGACTGGGGATGGGGCTGGAGTCTCAGGGACGTGGTTGTGGGGTCAGTAATGATAAAGGTAATAACAATAATTTGCATTGCATGTAATTGGCCTGTTGGATACTATGTCCAATGCTTCATAGGAATTACTGCACTGGTGCTCCCAACTCCTTGAGTTTCTTTTTATTCATTCTTTACTATGGTAAAATACACATAACATAAAACCTACCATTTTGTCCTCTTTAAAAAACATTCTAAGTATACAATTTAGTGGCATTAAGTGCATTCACCCTGAATACAATCATCACCGCTACCCATTCTAGAACGATTTCATCTTCCAGACTGACCCTGTACTCATTAAACACTCTCTTTCTCAGTCCTCCCTCGTTCCAGCCCCTGGGAACCACTATTCCATTTTCTATCTCTACTAATTTGAATTGTCTTGGTACCTCAATAAGTGGGATCATTCAATATTTGTCCTTTCGTGTTTGGCTTCTTTCACTGAGTGTGTTTTCAAGATTGATCCTTGTTCTAGCATGGACCACAATGTCACTCCTTTTTAAGGTTGAGTAATATTTCATTGCATATGTATACTACATTTTGTGTATCCATTCGCCCATCAATAGATATTTGGGGCTGTTTCTTATCTTTTGGCTATAATGAACAATGCTGCAATGAACATTGCTGTACAAATATGTTTGAATTCTTGCTTTCAATTCTTCTGAAGTAAAACTGCTGGCTCCTATGGCAATTCTATTCAATTTTTTCAAGAACTTCCATATTGTCTTCCACAGTGGCTACAGAAATTATGTTTCTACTAGCAGTGCACAAGGGTTCTAAGATCCACAGCTTTGCTAACACTTAGTATTTTTTTTTTTTAATAATAGCCACCCCAGTGGATGTGAAGTATCATCTTGTTGGAGTTTTTATTTTCATTTTCCTAATGATTAGTGGTGTTGACTCCTTTATGTGCTTATTGATTATCTGTGTATCTCCTTTGGAGAAATATCTATTCAAGTCTTTCAATCAAGTGCAAAGTCTCTTTTTAATTGTTTTTATTGTTGTTGGGTTGTAGGATTCTTCTGCATTCTGAATATTAACCCCTCATCCAATATATAATTTGCAAATACTGTATCTTCTCCCATTCCATGGGTTCTGCTCACTCTAGTGATACTATACTTTCATGCACAGAAGTTTTTATTTATTTATTTATTTATTTATTTATTTATTTATTTATTTATTTATTTATTTTGCGGTACTGGGGATTGAACTCAGGGGCATTCTACCTCCGAGCTATACCCCCAGCCCTAGTTTTTATTCTTTATTTTGAAACAGGGTCTCACTAAGTTGCGGAGGGCCTCACTAGGTAGCTGAGGCTGACCGCGAACCCGAATCCTCCGGTCTCAGCCTCCCGAATGCTGGGATTACAAGCACGTGCGCCACCACGCCTGGCTCAGAAGTTTTTAGTTTTAGCTCGGCATGGTGGCACACACCTGTAAGCCCAGTACTTGGGAGACTGAGACAGGAGCATCACAGGTTCGAGGCCAGCCTCAGCAACTTAGTAAGAACATGTTTCAAAAAAAAATAGTGCTCGGCGTGCATGTAGCTCAGAGGTAGGATGCCCCTGGGTTCAATTCCTAGTACCACACAAACAAAAAAAAGTGTTTAGTTTTGATGAAGTAAAATTTATCTATTTTTTCTTTTACCACCCTTGTTTCTGGTGTCATATCCAAAAAATATCATTGTCCAATCCAACGTCATAAAAATTTTCCCCTCCATTTTCTTCTGGGAGTATTTTAGTTTGGGGACTTACATTTAGGTCTTTAATCCATTTTGAGTTAATTTTTGATATGGTGAAACCTAAGGGCCCATCTTCATTCTTTTGCATGTGGATATCCAATCTTCCTGGCAGCATTTTTTGAAAAGTCTGTCCTTTCACCATGGAATGGTCTTGGCATCCTTGTGAAAAATCATTTGGCCATATATGCAAGCATTTATTTCTGGACTTCCTCTTCTATTTCACTCTTGTTATGCCAATAAACTACTGATGATTATCGTCACTTTGCACTGAGTTATGAAATTAGAAAGTATGATTCCTTCAAATCTGTTCTTTTTTCTCAAGATTATCTTACCTATTTGGGGGTCCTTTGAGCTTTCATATTAATTTTAAGTTGGGTTTTCTATTTCTGTGTGTGTGTGTGTGTGTGTGTGTGTGTGTGTGTGTGTGTGTGTTGCTGTGTTGCTAGAAATCGAACCAGAGATGTTCTGCCTCTAAGATACACTCCCAACACTTTTTTATTTTCTTTTTATTTTGTATCAGGGTCTGACTAAGTTGCTGAGGCTGACCTGGAACCTGTGATCCTCTTGTCTCAGCCTCTCAAGTACAGGGATTACAGGCATGCATCACTACGCCCAGCTGGGTTTTCTATGTCTGAAAAAAAATATCTTTGGGATTTTGGTAGATATTGCATTGAATCTGTAGATTGCTTTGGATAGTATTGACATCTTACAATATCAGGCCTTCCGATGTCTGAATACAGGATGTCTTTCTATTTATTTAAGGCTTCCTTAATTTCTTTCAGCAATATTTTACAATTGTGTACAAGTCTCTCTCCTTATTGGTTATATTTATTGTTAAGTATTTTATTCTCTTTGATGCTTTTGTAAATAGGACTTTTTCGTAAGTTCATTGTTAATGTAAAGAAACAACTGATTGGGGGTATTGACTTTGTATCCCACAACTTTGCTGAATTTATTAGTTCTAACAGTTTTGGTTTTGTTATAGAATCTTTACAGCTTTCTGCTTATCAGATCATGTCATCTGTGAACAGAGATAATTTTACTTCTTCCTTTCTGATTGCTACTATTTTCATAACTCACTTTATAAACTAGAAACCAAGTATACCAGATAATCACGCATTCAGCTGTTAATAACAACACTTACTGGGGCTTGACAAATGAATTGTTTATTTTTCTCACTAAATTTGGTCCAGAGTCCAGAACTAGTGCAGAAGCTGCATAACATAATTAAACAATTACCAAGTTCTTCCTGTTCTCCCACTCCTCCCGGCTCAGCATGTAGCCTTTCCCTCCCCAAGCCTTGGGGTAGCTGCTGCGCCTACAAGTCACCGGCAGCACCCAGGCAGGAAGAAAAGGAGGGGTTTCCAACCGCTAAGTATCTGCCTTATATTTGGGAGGGATTCTGCTCCAGTCTCTCCTCAGCTGATCTGCCTTTACATCTCACTGGCCACAGCCGGTTGCAAGTCCACCTTTACAAATGAGCTTTCTAGCTAGGCGTAGTGGCACATGCTTATAATCCCAGTACTTGGGAGGCTGAGACAGAAGGATAGCAGGTTCACAGCCAGCCTCAGCAACTTCGTGAGGCCTTGTTTCAAAATAAAATAGGGAAGGGGAGTAGCTTAGAGGTAGAACGCCTCTGGGTTCAATCCCCAGTAACACAAAAAAAGAAAGAAGGAAAGGGACGGGGGAGGGAAGGAAGGAAGAAAGTTGGTTTTCTATAACTGTTTTTGACCAATCATTATTCATACCCCAGGGTTAGAGCAAGATGACCACTTGAGGTCAAGGACATCACACCAATATCAAAAGGGATCCATGCTCTGTTAACAGAAAAAAAAGAGATGGCTTTTTGGCAGACAATGCTATCAGTGGAAGGGAGACACAGCAGAGCTACAATTTAAAGCAGAGCCTGGGGTGGTAGCACATGCGTGCAATTCCAGTACTCCAGAGGTTGAGACAGTAGGATCCTAGGTTCAAAGCCAGCCTTAGTAACTTAGTGAGACCTTAAGCAACTTAGTGAAACCCTGTTTCAAAATAAAAAATAGGAAGAGCTGGGGGTACGGCTCAGAGGTAGAATGCCCATGAGTTCAATCCCCAGTACCAAAAAAAGAGAAAAGATTTACATTCAGGCACATTAACTCTAAAGCTAGCTCTCCTACCCAGATAAACAGAAGAATGGGGGGGGGGGGTGCTTGGTGACCAATAAGCCAAACAGAGTCCATGATGGAGTGAGCCATGTGTCTCAGGGGACGTGTCAGGATCCCCTCAAGGGCTTTATGCCCCATCTCCACATATCCTGCCATAATTCCCAAGTGCACACGTGCTCCATGGCCACCCTGTGGAATCCATGTGTTCTGAGCCACTGTTACCAACGGCTTTGTGGAAAAGAGGTGTGAGAGGGGAAGGTTAAGATGCTCTGTGAGTCGGGCGTGGTGGCACACACCTGTAATCCCAGTACTTGGGAAGCTGAGACCAGAGGATGTTAGGTTCAAGGCCAGCCTCAGTAACTTAGCAAGGCTCTCAACAACCTAGGAGACCCTGTTTCAAAATAAAATAGGGGACATAGCTCAGAGGTAGAACACCCCCTCCCTAGCCTGGTGGGTTTAATCCCCAATACCCCAATATCACACACACACACACACACACACACACACACACACACACACACAACCTCTGTGATAAGGAATAGGCAAACAAATTCCATTTTGGATGGGAGCTGCTGGGGATTGAACCCAGGGGTATTCTACCTCGGAGCTACACCTTCAGCTCTTTTTAGTTTTTACTTTGAAACAGGATCTCACCAAGTTGCTGAGAGTCTAGTTAAATTGCTGAGACTGGCCTCAAACATGTGATCCTCCTGTCGTAGGCTCCCAAGTACTAGCAGCTCTATGTCTTTCAATTGATTTTGAGGGATGGCCTTTGTTTTTTCTTACTTTACATTTCAATAAGATTTTTTTAAAAAAAAAAAAATTCTGCATTACTGTTGAATTAACTGGGGGAAGGGATTTGTCTCTACTGAGTCTTAGAACTTGGAAAGATCCTTTGACCACTTTAAGTCCCTTTTTTTTAATAACAAGACAAAGAATAGAAAATACATATAAACTTAGTTTTTTCTGTATTTAAGGTTGTGAAGTTGAGATTTAGTTCACACAGTTCAGTTTAACAAACATTTAGTAAGTGCCACAGATAAGACACCATACTGGGTACAAAAAATAGTTATACACATACACACACAAACTTTAGGAAAAATCTATAAATCCCTAAATTTGCTAGCACAATTGCAGGATATTTACTTAAACGAGACATATATCTATAAAGAGGTCATCTGAACTTTCATCAGATTCTCAGGTGTGTCCATGACACACAAAACTTTGCTCACTGATCTGAGTGGCATAAGTGCATAAGTGGGCCACAGTCGTCCTCAGGAAGCAGCAAGATGAACACAGGGAAGATAGCATTATTCTGATTCTAAGAGGGACATCAGCAGAGATGAAGGGAAATTTCAGCCAGGGCACAGAGATGAGAGCACAGTTCAACCCCCAGAGAAAGAAGGTTGGCAAGAATTCCAGCCGCACACACCACTGTTTGGCTCTGCCAGCCAGACCAGTGTGGGGGAGAGAGGGAGGCTGGAGCTGCTGGCTCTGTTGGCATCCAGGCATCACTCAGGCCCAATGAATTCCCATCTTGAAAAGCAACAGAAACTCCAAACCCTATTTGCTATGCAAATGGAGAAGTTAATGCCATCAGGCACGATGGACATTGACTTTGGAACCAAGCCTTTGGGTAGGAAATCCTAGGTAGAATATACCCTTGGCATTCATGGATTTTTTTTTTTTTAATGGTGGTTGGCTTATAGTAATAGGAAAAGCACAGGCAATCCAATAACTCACTAGCGGATAAGGACTACAGCTTCTTGAAAAGAGTAAAGAAGAGGCTAGGTAAGCCTGCAGAGAAATCCAGGCTAGAAGGGAAAGGAACTAACTTAACTTTATGAGTAAAGTGAGACTTTCTGCAAGCTCTGAGCCATGTGAGCTTATAAAATTACTCAATAACCAAGAGAACCAAGAGAGACAGCAGAGAACCATAGACAAGGCAGCATAGTATGATCACTGCGCGGGCTCTGCCCCCTGCTGGCAATTTACTTAACTCCCCTGTGCCTCAGGGTAGCTCTGCTTGCTTTTCCTACACCTGTGAGTGCTCCGTCCTGCCTCCATTTCTGAGGCATCTGAGGATCAAGCATGCATTCCGTTTATTGCAGTTCAACCTAATAGATGCCTCTGCTTTGTCATTTGTAAAATGGGACTCATAATGTCTGCCTAACACGGTCTTCAGGATCAAATGAAATAATGTGTGACGCACTTTGTGCACACCTTATGGGAGATGAGAAAGCCTTTAGCATCCTGCATCCTGGAGCCGGTCTGAAGCTCACAGCGAGGTCATGGTCTTCTCCTATTGGACATTGTCTTCATCCATTTTCTGCTGCTGTAACAGAACACCACAGACTAGGCGACTATAAACAATAGAAGTTTATATGACCCCCAGTACCAGAGGCCAGGAAGTCCAAGAACAAGGGGCGCACGTGGGGAGGATCTTCACGTTGCACCGTGACATGACAGACGACGAGCAAGAATAAGCAGAACAGAGAGAGGAGATGGGCAAATGTGTCTTTTTTTTTTTTTTTTTTAACCAAGAACCCACTCAGGATAACCAACCCGCTCTGGGGATAATGTCATTAGTCCGTCCGGAGGGCAGAACCTGTGACCTAATCACTTCTTAAAGGTTCCACCTCTTAATACCACTGCAGTGGCAATTAATTGTCACCACAAGCTTTAGAGGTGATGTCCAAACCATATCAGACATAAATGATCTCACAGGACATCAATGTCAGACAAGGTCACCCTGAGACCAGATAAATCGAGACAAAACAAGGTCACTGTGCAGCTCACAAAAGGCCAAACATCCTGTTCTCTAGGCTAAAAGGAGTGACTGCTGCTTCTTACCAGTTACGGCTTTATCCCCCACACTCTGCCCTCCCTGGAGTCAAGAGTTAGTGAGATGCCCGATGGAAGGACTGCTCCATGCTCACTGACAGTACCCAGTCTAAAGTGGGCTCCTGCCTCCTGAGATCCCTCCCGAATTACCCAGCCAACACTCCAGTCTTCTAGTAGGTCCTTTCTAACAACCTCCTTCTGAGATGCCCGTCATTCCCTGTGGTACCCGATTTCCCTCACTGTAATAAGCAATCAGCTCAGCCTGTTCACCACAGGTTGTCCCTGAAGGACTGAAGAATGCTGACGGTGCCCCATTAGCAATAGTTATTGCCTTTTGGGAATTCATTTCCCTCCTTCTTCTGGTGCTGGGACCTGATCACAAGTGTAAACATTTTCCCCCTTGGTATGGAAATGGAAAATCCAACAGAAGCCTAGCTCTGTGGTCCTGAAAGTCTGTGATTCTAAATGTGACATTTCCACAGGTGAATAGATCTCATGGATCTACTTCGTATGATTTCACATACAAGTATGTAGGGAGCAAACACTTTATTGATATGCCCAGTTCTTAGGTTTTGATGGTAATAAGATGGATTTCAGAAAAAAATGTCCAAAGCTATGTATTCTACCTTAAACTGATGGTTTTGTAAAAAATATAATAAATAAATAAATAAATAAATAAATAAATAACCTTAAGCCGGGCATAGTGGCGCACACTTGTAATCCCAGCATTTGGGAGGCTGAGACAGGAGGATCCGGGTTCAAGGCCAGCCTCAGCTACCTTGTGAGGCCCTCTGCAATTTAGTGAGACCCTGTTTCAAAATAAAGAATAAAAAATAGGGCTGGGAGTATAGCTCAGAGGTAGAATACCCCTGAGTTCAATCCCCAGTACGGCAAAAAAAAAAAAAAAAAAAAAACTTGATGGTATTTTTAATCTCTTCTGGGATCACTGAGTCCTGGCAAAAAAGGTATCTCAAGATATTACGGAATACTTTTCTCTTTATCTAGAATTCCCTGTACAGCAAGTGCTAGGTTATTATTTGGCTTGTAATCACTTGGCCCTTGCTAGTTCAGCATGTCCCAGATTTAAAATGGTACAATGTTTTAGCCTTGTTTTCTTAAAGGCCCATTCCTGATCGAGTACAATGAAAACCACAGAGGACTGTTGGAACATGTTGGTTCCTGGAAGCCAAGAGGGAGGCAAAGACCTTGGCATTACAAAGGGGTATCTGAAGCAATCTTCAGGGACTGCTACTGCCCCCCTTTATTTTCCTTTCCTCATATCCACTAGAAGATTTTTAAGGTTCCCTTCTATGCTAAAATTCCATGCAGCCCAATACTAGATTTTTAAGATCCTTGCTCTAGTTGGCAGCCATTCTATTTTTCCTTATCTCCCAATCACAGGGTCATATAGTCAGTCAAAGACAAAGGCATCGAGGCCCCATAGAATCAGAAAACTCAGAAATGTGTGCTAGATAATACCCTGCTTTTCAACAAAGACACCCAGTGATCTTTTGCTTTACTTTAAAGTCTTAGATAATTTTTCCATACAAATCTCTTTGGGACACAAAAATTGTCCTAATTGAATCCTAATTGAATTGAGAAAGGCAATGAGTAAGTCCCCAGGGAGGGAAGTCCTACAGGGGAAAGAAAGAGGCTGGTCCTGGCACACAGCACATCAGTGCCCCTGAGACCATGGCGTGACGGGCTGCTGCAGGAGTGGCGACAGACATGAGCTGCACACCCAGGATTGTGGAGGTCAAGCACAAGACCTGTGCAGGTTGTCGCAGGTAGCAAGGGTGTCACAGCAGCAGTGGATAAGGGCCTAGTGACTGTACCACGGAGGTTTTTACTGCTGGTGTTAGTAACAGCTAAAAACTGGATCCTTAAGAGGTCTATTTGATTTCTAGTTCTTCAGCTTTCTGGGGTATTTGGAAGTGGTCTCTCCCTGAGTCTGAGCTCTCAGAGGAGGCAGGATACCCAGAAACCTGGATGTTGAAAGAGCAGGTAGGCAGCTGAGGTTGCTGAGTTCTTAGATGAAAGTTTCAAGAGAATGGTGGTTAGAGAAGCCAGATTGTAAATAGTTGAGGAATGAGTGGAAGTTAAAAAAATGATGGCAATGAACAATAATAATACAGCAGATGACATTTTCCAACTAATTTAAAGCAATGGAGACTAGTTATTGTTTGGTTAATTGAAAAAATTAGCCACAGCACGGAATCATAAAAAAAATTGCAAGTAGCAGTAGGCATTATTTGGATTTAAAATGTGTAATTGTATCCACAGCCACAAGTCATGATATTCTAGAAGAAAAGCCTGTTATTTGAGCATAGATCTGTGATTATATTTCTGTAACATATTTCATGAATAAGCCATACACATAAACCATTTTGTGTGCAGACTCCTTCTAGAATTTTACCATTTCCCCAATCTTTCGCAGTAGGTTTGCTGATATCTAATTTTATAGCAATTTTATTTTCTTTTTGTACTGGGGATTGAACCCCGGAGTCGTTCTACCTCTGAGCCACAACCCCAGCCTTTTTCTTTTGAAACAAGGTCTCACTAAGTTACTGAGACTGGGCCTTGAATTTGCAATCTGTGATCCTCCTGTCTCGGCCTCCCAAGTGCTGGGATTACAGGCATGTGCCACCACACTCAGCTCATAGCAATTCTTTTTTAACAACTTTCTTTTATCAAGTCTTTCCAAAGAGATTCTACAGAAACAACTCCTTTTTTACACTTATAAGTCATTGGTTTAGTGCTACTTAGTTATGTGATTATAGTAATTCACAGGGCAGGAATGTAGAGGTTAGAAGCCAGTTGCAACTCAAACAGAGAAACAGAGTGTCTAGCTATTCGGCACACCTTAGGCATGTCACTGGTATCTATCTGTTTTAGTCCATTCTGGAGACCCTTTCCTGTAGTGGACCCTAAAGCAGGACCCCTCACCTTATTTCATTTAATTTTTTTTTAGCAGCCAATGAAATAAATGCTATCATATAAGGAAATTAAGGCTGAAAGAGGTGAAGTCGTTCTTCCAGGGACACACCAAGTTAATAAGGAGCAGTAATAGAATTGAAGTAGCAGGTCTTGGTCCAAAGCTGGTGTTTCTTAACTCCTTCTGTGCGAAATTCCAGTTGAGAATTTTAAGGATAAGGAGGAAGAGAGAAGAGAGGCTGGCCTGTGGGGTGTAATATACAGCAGCTATTTTGCCTCTTGGGAATAGCACTCTGATTTTCCTTTGGGATAATACTCCCCCCTTCCTCTCAGCTCCATGTATGTCACATAGAATTCACCACTCCACTCTCACTTCAGGAGTGAAGACAGGAACCCGAAACAGCCCTGGGAGCACTTTTGTAACAACAGCAACTGGCTGAGAAATGGCCACATGACTCGAGTCAGGCTAATGAGGGCTGTCGCTAGTCATCTTGGAAAGAAGAGTACTTTTGTATCCCTTACTTCCCTACACCCAGGATCACTAGCTAGGAATCACAAAATTCCATCAGAACATGAAGCCAACAGAGGAAAGCAGAGCCTAGAGTTGGAAAGGAAACCAGTCACTAATCAGTGTTTAAGCTCTTGGATTCAGCTATGCATGAACTCTGACCACACTGGTTCCTGATAACGCAACGCCTCCAGGAAGCATGCACGCACAAAGGCGCAAGCGCTGTGGCCATGGAACCTCTTTTCAAATGGAATTTTATCTGTAATTCCAGAATATAAAATGGTGGCTATTCCAGTGGAAGGTGGTGCGCGGACCTCAAGAGCAAAGACGGACAATTCCCACTGGGATAATTCTCTTATCTGACAACAACTCAGATGTATAGCACATGATGATGACTCTTGACAAAGCCTAGAATAGAATTTTGACAAGCCCAAAGACTTTTGAAAACTCCTTGTCAAATTTTGTCATATACTATGGAGATCCATCAAAATGACAACACATCCAGCCAACATGATTAATTCTTTTTTTTAATTAATTCTTTAAAACAATTACAAAATTCATTATACTGAATGAAAAAAAAATGTAGGAAGTGAAGTTTGGCATCCTCTCTCTCAACAATTATATGGCTTATAAAACAGAAGCTAGGTTTGCAGCCAACACTGCAGTTTAACTAGAGCAACAGTTTCAGAATGACTTTGTCAAAAAATAGAGAGGGAGTATATTTGGAGAGCTCAGGTCTGTGATTCAAACATTCAGAAAAGAAAAACAAACAGCTGTGGTGTTTAAGACCAGCTAATGTTAAGTAGTAAGTCAACAGAACCATCACTATCATCATCGTCTTCATCATCGTCATCAAATCTGTTTTGAGCATGAAGCCCATGGAGCCCGTGTCGGGCACTGTGCAAGGCACGCTGTGTGTGTCATCTCATTCCATCCCACTCTCGCCCTCTGAGGAAGAGATAGATAGTATCCCTGAGAAACTGGCTTGCTCAGGGGCACACAGCTGGTGAGTGGTAAAGCTAGGATCAGACTTTAGGTGGATCTGTCTCCAAAGCTCTTCTGTGCAATTGAAGCTTGTGAGTAAGCACTAGACTATAAGGATCCCGAATATCTCAGTGCAGCTCCCTAGCCCGTGGCTTCCTGCATGCCCCAGAGTTTAGTATCCGACCCTCTTACTCACAGGAGGAGAATGACTGAGTGTGAACTCACACACGTCCGAGATTCATGACACCTTATATGGAGTTGTTCAGCTCAAAGGCCTTGAGCAGAGATCCTCACCTTCATTTTCCACACAGTTCTGTGAGTAAGGAGAGGCAGGTTCTAGAATCACCTACACCCATCCTAAAAAGAAAAGAGAGGCACAGGTAATTGTGTAACTTTCCAGGATCATACGAAGAAGCCCTACTACAGCAAATCCCTCTGAAATAAACCATCGGCCATTATGCTAGGCAGGCCTGGAGGCTCCAGAAGCGAAGCCAGGGCCCTGATCTTCCTACTTACCAACTTTGTAATCAGGGAAGGGAAACCTTAAAAACATGATCAAAATGGCTAATGATGACGTGGATTGAATTATCACTAGGTCTAAGCACCAAGTGTTGCTTCGTCTCTATTTCATTTGAATTTCTCAGCAGCAATGAAGTAAATTCTCTTATTATGTTTTTATATTATTAATGTATTAATAACAGTACTATCTTTTTTATTTCTGAGCTTTTGTTGTGTGCTTTATGTGCATTATAATATTCATACCTCATAGAAAGCCTCTGAACAGGTACTATCTTTTCTCCCATGCTAGAAAAGAGGAAACAGAGGTTCAGAGTGTGGGTAAGAAACGTAGTGAAGATAACACAGCTAGCTGATAGCAGAGCCAGGGTTTTAATTTGGCCAGTCCTACTTCTAATCCACACTTTTAACCTGGCACAAATCAGCCATGTCCAATGTACAAAAGGGTTACATTCCAATTTCTTTGTTTAGAACTGGTACATGTTTTCTCATAGAGACAATTTCTAAATGGTAGGACTCCCAGATCAACTCTCCAGAGATCTATTTATGCCTTGATGCTATTCAAATTCCACCCATTTGCAGGGAAAATAGCAGGAACAAGATGTTTCGGTGATGGTAATGAAAGTAAATACAAAAGTACGTACAATGAATACGGAACACTTCAAAAACCTTAAATATTGCTGTTGAAGAACTCCAAAATCACTAGAAGAGGTAAAGAAGGTAAATTAATGTTTTCATAAAGATTCTGAAAATTTCTCCCAACCAATTTCAAGCTCTTTGGAGATGATTACTGCTGGCCATTTGTTACGAATTTCCTCTCCTTTGATCCAAAACAGCACACATCATGTGCTCATCCAAAAAGATAAAGCCGGTTTTGTTGTGTTTTGCTTTTCAGTTTTGCATTCAACAAGAGAGATGCGTGACACAAAAGAAAATGCATGAACTTTGGAACCTAACAGACAGAAATTAAAAATCAAAGCTCTGATAAATAGAGATGCAAACAAGAAATAACGTCCACATTAGCAGGGATTAAATGAGTGTAAATGGAAAGTGGAATTTGGGAGTTTGGGGTCATTGCAGTATAACAGGATGTAAGATCCTGGATATCATGTAGTAGTTTTTGAAATTAGGGGTGACTAAGTAAAAAGTCTAAAATAAAGAAAGTTTAAAATATATCATGGGAAACAAAAGTAAATCTCAGGAGAAATTAGCATGCAAAAAAAAATCAACTCTACTTCTGGGCTTGAAAGAAATCACTCTATGACCAAAATAAGAATACTAATGAACACTGAGAGGAGACCCACTGGATTCCTTTCCAAGATGATTCTTGCTGCCATAGATGGTTAGGGCGATAAGAAACTAAAGATCAAACCAGTTACATTTTCTGGCTCTGGCCCGAACTGCTTTTACATCAAACCAGAAAGCGAAATGTTGGCCCTTTGTTGAAAAAATATCCAGAAGAATATTGCAAATCCTGTCTTAAGAACAATTGCTGGGAAACAACATTCTTTTGAAAACTCAATAGCCATCCCTTTTGGTTGAGTATTTCGCCCTCGTTTAGTTTGCACTCTTGCCAAGTAGGTCTTGAGTGATGTCAGCTGAAAGACTGAGTACTTTAACACCCCAATCAAATCTCAATCATGTGTGACATTCAGGAACCACCCAAATGCACCTATTTTCAGTTCCCTTTTTTAACACAAAACATAATGTTTTTAAAAGCAACAGCCTTTTCTCAGCATGTCAATAATATCCTAGAGTTTAAAAAGAAAATAAAAAACTGTGTAATTTCAATGTCTTTTGTTTGAAAGATAATGTGTTTTTTTTTTTTTCAAAAGACATTTTATTTTCAATTTGAAAAATAAGCACACAGGCAAATCAACAATTTATATTTGGTTCCTTTGTGAGGTTTTGCAAAACAATGAAGATTTTCCTCTTCGGGTGACATTTTTCTTTGCATAAAAGAGCTATGGGGAGAGCAGATTTTTTATTATTTTAACAATGGAACTCACAGCCACATACTGAGAAGAAGACTTGGTTGGGTTCCACAGGCTCCTCCAGGGAAAAGGTTCCCTTGGGAATCCGCCACACCCCGTTTCCTCCTCCTGCCCTGAGAAGAGGGTCACCCTCTCACTAGTTGAGAAGTTTGAGTTGAATCTGGCTTATAAGCAAAAGTACTAGCACAGGAAGTAAAACCCTAAGAAAAGAACCCTGAGGCCAAGGGAGCGAAGTCATTCTTTTTTTTTTTTTTTTTTTTTTCTGGTCTTTCATCAGGAACCCTCATTCTGCTGATGGTCTGTGTGCCTCCTTCAGGCCTACTCATTCCTGCTCTCTTACTTTTCAAGCTTTAACTTAGATACAGTTTTAAAATAGACTTTTTTTTCAAGTAGTTTTAGGCTCACAGCAAAATCAGTGGAAAGCACAGGATTTCCACATACCCTCTGCCTCCACACATGCAAAGCCTTCCTCAGTATCAGCAACCCCAACAGAGCAGGACATTTGTGACAACTGATGACCACATCAGTATTTCATTATTACAACTAAGTCCAGAGTCTACATTACATATACCAGAAGCCTAGGCATGGCTCAGGTGGAGGAAGATCCTGGACAGAAGGTCAATGGGTTCTTTGGAAATCAAAACCAAAAGTTACTACAACATGAATGTCCCCCCCCCCCAAAAAAAAAGTGAGAGCAAAGCCATATCTGATTTATGGAACTAGAGCCCTTCTTCACTCAAACATACAAAAGCAGGGGGGGAATTAAAAGTAAAAAGGCAGAGGAAAAAAAACATTAAGCCACTTAGAATACAAAACTACCAGCCCACAAGAATTTTTACAAGTGAAAGATGACATTTATTGCCTGTGAAACTTTTATGGCATTTCCTTGCAATTACATAGTGAAGTTACTTCAAAACAAGCCGTAAGTTTTTAGTATTAAAAAGTCCTCCTTAACCAACCTCAGTGACCGCTGCTTTTGCAGAATTTTATTTTGCTCTTATTTTTCTGCTGAGAGTAGCATATTTTGCACACAGATCTGTATCTCTCCCTTGAATGGTCTCTGGGTTTCTCAAAGGCCCCCAGTATAACCCTGGAAAAGGAAGGCCATAGACTCTCAGTTGCTGGATAGGTTTTCTCTTTTTCCCTGGCTTCCGATGAATCAGAGTTGTTCTGTGTTCTTTTAGAAAGCAGAATCTTCATGTTATTTTGAATCCAGGCTTGACATGTAATGACTTTGACATTTATAATGAGGGTTTTGTAACTTCACTCTTGGTGCTGTTTAAATTATCCTCTGATTGCAGGAAGAAAACCATAGCAAGACATTAGCCACGGTCATCTACTAAGTTTTTTTTCAGATCCTACATATGAGCATATGTTAGAATGTATGTACGTTAGCACAAAATAGAAAACAAAGTGTAATAGTAAGCTTTACATGATACAGTGCAGAAGATAACTGCAGTTTCATATGCAAATGAAGTTTAGTAGATTTAGTAACTAAGGGAACCAAACTTTCCCAGGAATGAGAAAATCTGAGTTCCTTCCACAACAATACTGCATGATCTTGGAGACCTATTTTGTGTGTATGTGTGTGGTATTGGAGATAAAACCCAGAGGCATTCTACCTCCGAGCTATACCTCCAGTCCTATTTATTTTTATTTTGAAACAGAATCTCACAGCGTTGTGGAAGGGCTCACTAAGTTGCTGAGGCTGGCCACCAACCTCTGTCTCAGCATCCCAAGTACTGGGATTACAGGTGTAGGTCACCATGCCTAGCTGAGGGATAACTTTGATATCCCTCAAAACAGAAAAGGAAAAAGAAAAAAAAAAAAAGCAACTCATGTCAGTTAATATGAGAGGCAAAATCTCCCTGTGGATAGCCTATCAGAGCTCTGGAGGCAACACTGTTCATGTTAGAGTCACAATTCACGGTCATAAAAGTGGCCTTGACACATCAAGAATAGGATCACTTATATCTGTCTATTCTGCTTAATAAGGCAAAGAAGAACAAAGGCACTTTTTTCCCCCCAGATTTTCTGACCCTCCTCAAAAAATGTCTTTGAATAACAAATTGACAATTCAGTGATAAGAAAAAACACCCTGTTCCTAAGAATGCTAGACCAAAGTAACCTTTTCTCCAGAAGATTCCTCCTTTGTGACACATTTTTTTATTGTTCCCTAACCCAAGAGGATTGGACTTATCTTTCTAACGATCAAACACTGATTCCATCATATAGCATCCCAAGATGCAGGATCCAGGTATAGAGCCACATTTTTGGTGTTATATATTGCTTACATATTTCAGTGCTCTGAGGCAATGCAAAGCAAATGCATCAGAGTCAGAAAAATCCAAATCCAAATCCTAATTCCACCTTTAAACTGGCTATATGGGCCTCTGCTTCCATATACATGCAATAATAATAATGACACATATCTTGCAGTTGTTGACCTCAACTATATAAAATACAGCATCCAACACAACATCTAAAATATACTAGAGCCGGATGTGGTGGTGCACACCTATAATCCTAGTACTTGGGAGACTGAGACAGGAGAATCACAAGTTCAAATCCAGCCTCAGCAACTTAGTGAGGCCTTCTGCAACTTAGTGAAACCCTGTTTCAAAATAAAAAAGTGAAATAGGGCTGGAGGTATAATTCAGAGGTAGAATACCCCTGAATTCAATCCTTAGGACCCCCCGCAAACACACACACACACACACACACACACACACACACACACATACACACACACACACACACATAAAATAAAATAAATCAGGCCTTCATTTATAGCAGTTACCACTATCAATGGTTGTTACTGTTGTATGACAAACATTCCAAAATGCTGTATTTAATAGGCAAAGTTGTTATGGAACGATTTTCAAGCCAACATGAACAATCCCATCTGCCTCATTTGAATCTCTGGTGACTTTCCAGATGAGCAGAGTGACTCAAAGAGCTGGGACTAAGAGTTGTGTTCTCCATCATGTGTTAAAATCATGACCTCACAGCACTTTATTCAAGAACAAGAATCCCATGAAAGCCTACTTGTGGGTTGGGATGAGATCCAGTGACCCACTTCCACTTCCGCCGTACCTGGTACATCAGAATCGTTTCAGTTCACGAAGCACAGTGAGTGTGTCTGAGGCAGTGGATACAGTCAATGCTGTTTTTAACATGGCCTGGGGGACCCACAATTTCAACAGCAGGATCTTCAGGAATCCAAGCCATTTCGAAGCACCTGGCACTTAACAGAGGTATATGAAAATTAATTACAAGCCGAGTGTGTTGGTGCACATCTGTAATCCCAATACTTGGGAGGCTGAGACAGGAGGATCACGGGTTTTAGTGAAGCCCTCTGCAACTTAGTGAGACTCTGTTTCAAATAAACAAACAACAACAACAACAAAAATAGAGCCTGACTTGGTGGTGCACGCTTGTAATCCCAGTACTTGGGAGGCTGAGACAGGAGAATGGCAGGTTCGCTGCCAGCCTCAGCAACTTTCTGAGGCCCTCCCCAACTTAGTGAGACCCTGTTTCAAAATAAAGAATAAAAATAGAGTTGGGGGCATAGCTTGGAGGTAGAATGCCCCTAGGTTCAATCCCCAGTACCCCTCCCCACATAAATAGATTAATTAATTAATTTAATTTAATGAAATGGAGCTGGGGGTGTAGCTCAGAGATAGAATACCCCTGGTTCAATCCCAAGTACAACAACAACAACAATAATAATAACCCTAATGCGACTTCTTCACCTAAAACATTTCTATGACTGTAGCCTCTAGATCGTAAGTAGTTTCTAAAGCGACTCTGCTCAAACTTTCCATAATATTCCTTCTTTCAACCATGATTAAACTTGAAAAATGGCACCCCACTGGGAAAACATAATGGAAAAACATGGTACAAGTAAGTAAGGGTACTGCTACTGAGGAGACCTTTGCCCATTCTTGTCTACTGAGGAACTCCTTGGAATTACATGAGGGCAGAGGTTGGTGCGGTGAGGGTTGGCGAGAAGGAAGGTAAGGATGGAAACTAGGCCTTGGTCACCAAGAACCCCAACAGCCAAGCGACAGCTCTGCTCTTCTCTCTAGTTCGACTGTGCTGAATTCTGAAGCCAGCTGCATTCCAACTTAGACACCTAACTTTTTTTCCCCTTTGGTACTGGGGATTGAATCCGGGAAGTGAGGGATTCTACCTCCAAACTACACCCCCAACCCTATTTTATTTATTTTTTTTATTTTGAAACAAGGTCTTCCTAAGTTGCTAAGGTTGACCTCTAACCTGTGATCCTCCTGTTGCAATAACTAACTTCAATGACTAGATAGGCATGTGTTGCCAGGAAATAGACCTCAGAATGGTGAGAGAATCAATTAGGTGAGGGGAGGATCCTGAAAGCAGCAGTCAACAGTTGGGGACTTGCTTGGGCTGGAGAGGAAAGGCCTCTGGGAGAATGGAGTGAGGTGGTCCGAGCTGGGGCAGCAGCTGGGGAAGGGCTAACAGGCTGGTTTTGTATTGATTCTATGTGGATCTCTGCATGGGGGGGCAGGACAGGGGGGGACCAACTCTGGCAAGATCAAACATCCATCTCTTGGTACCTGAGAACGGAGCAGAGAAAGAGAATCCGGAGCAGAAGGTAGAAGTAGAGACAGTCTTCAAATATGCATGACTTGATTCAGTTACAGGAGAGGACCTTCACTGAGAGGCAGCTGGAGAGTGTGGTCTGAGAAGGAAGGGACCTGCACCAAGGGACCTGCACCAAGGTGTTCCCGGCTCCTAACACACGTGGTGACACGCAGTAGACACAGTAAATATGTGCTGATGAAGGAAGGACTGGCATGGCGCAGATCTCGTTCTAGGGCGCACACTCAGTAAAGGCTCTTTAAAGACTCAATGAACGAGTGCCTGCTGTATGCCAGGCATTGTTGCATTGTTTCATGAGTGCATGGAGTGAGCTCCTATCATTTTCTAGCTGCTTTCCTTGACACTGAGAATTCAAAAAAAGAAAGAGACGCTTCCTGCCCTCATGGAGCTTCTGGTCTTGGGGAGACAGATGTGCATGCAGGGGCGTGGCAATGCGTAGCAATCACGGGCTGAGTCACAGTGCAGGGAAACTCAGCAGGGAAGCATTGCGGCCAGGCAGCCTGTAGAAAGGAGGTGATGGGATGAGAGAACCGTGGCAGGGGAACCCCAGGTAGTTTTCCCTTGCAAAAACTTCTGTGGGGCAAAGAAGGTGAAGAAAGAATGGAGGAAGGCTGAGGCATAGGCCTGATCATAAGGGGGCCCCATGTCTCATTTGAAGCAGCTTCAGTGAACTGACCCTATAGACAGGAGGAAACAGGACCAGCTTCCGGGGCTTGGGACCTACCTGTGTGGTTGCCTCCGTCCTCCGTATTCAGAAGGGCTCATGCTTGGCTTAATGCTCTGTTGAAATTCTTAATAACCTTACCTTTGAACTTGTGTTTCGTAAGGGAAGTCCAATGAGATAATGGAACATGCCCATGAGCAGAGGACACGGGTACCATAGGCACATCATTTCTAGTCACTTCATTTGCATATAGCCCTCACGATGCCCCCGAGTGTAGAATTCCAGTGTGCTATATGTGGCATTTTGCAAGACTCAAAACAAGCACAAGGTTAGTGTGTCACGGAAACTGCCACCTCCCACTGAGTCTCCGGAGAATGTGTGGATTTCAAAAAGTAAAATAAGATACGAGCTCTACCCAAAATAATGGAAACCAAACTATCAGACCAATGCATGTGTATCTATGTTTATAGCTGCACAATTCACAATTGCCAAACTATGGAAGCAGCTAAGATGTCCATCAACAGATGAATGGATTACAAAACTATGTGATATGTACACAATGGAATTTTACTGAGCCATAAAGAAGAACAAAATCATGTCATCTGCAGGGAAATGGATGGAATTGGAAAACATTATGCTAAGTGAGATTAGTCAGTGACAAAAAGTAAAAAATCGTATGCTCTCCCTAATATGCGGAAGCTAGGGAGAAAATGGGACATAAGAGGGACTCTAGATGAAGGAGGAGAAACCTTAGATGAGCAAAGAAGGTGACTTAACTGAAGGGATGGGATGGGGGGGAAACACCCTAATGCACATGATGTACTTTCATAAACATATCAAAGTCAATCACTAAACTGAACTTGAGAAGGAAGGAGGGCAAGGGAGTGGGGCGGGAATTGGGGAAGGGTAAAATGAGAGATGTGTGCACATATGCCTTTACTAGCTTGTATCTAACGAAGATGTATGATTACAATGCACCAATAAGAAAAAAAAGTAAAATAAAACGGTGTGTGTGTGTGTGTGTGTGTGTGTGTGTGTGTGTGTGTGTATGGTTCTGGGGATTGAACCCAGGGATATTCTAACTCTGAGTTACACCCCAGCCCTGTTTTATTTTTTTTTATTTTGAAACAGGGTCTCACTAAGTTGCTGAGGGCCTCGCTCAGTTGCTGAGGCTGGCCACAAACTTGCGATCCTCCTGTCTCAGTCTCCCCGGTACTGGGATTACGACTGTATACCACCATGCCCAGCTTAGTTGGGTTGCTGGTTTTATGCAGCATCTTCAGCATACTGGTAAGAATGAAATATAAGTTGCATAACTTCAGTGATTCCATAGACAAGTGAGATGCTCTTCTACTTTAACTTAAAACTGGCATCGCACAATGTAAAGATGAATAATCAAGTTCATGTCAATCCTTTATAATTTGAAATTTTCTTTTCTTAAAAAACATTAGGTAGTAAACAAAAACACCATGGCAAGCTGAGAGACTACAAAAAAGAAAAAAAGGCATATTTTGGGATATTAAATGGTACCTTTCCTTTGCTTTATGAATGTTTTGCACTGGGCCTCACAAATAATGTAGCTGGCCTTGATGGGGAGCCACAAAAAAATCTTGAGAGAGCCCAGCTTGGTTGCACACACCTGTAATCCAAGTACTTGGGAGGCTGAGACAGGCGGATTGAAAGTTTAAGGACAACCTCAGCAAGTAGTAAGACTTACCAACCTTGCGAGACCCTGTTTCCAAATAAGAAACAAAATTGGTCTGGGGGTGTATCTCAAAGGTAAAATGCCTCTGGGTTCAATCCCCAGTAATACACACACACACACACACACACACACACACACACACACACACACACACTTGAGCAGAGATGCAAGACTATCATTTTTAAAAAACTAATTCTCACCAAAGTGGGGAAATTAGAGTATTTACCACTGAAAAAAAGCCTGATTCATACAGACACATAGACAACTGCCTATGGAAACAGAATACAGGGGGATTCTCACACTCATGACACAGAGAAATGAACTGAGGCTCAGAGCAGTTACATGACGCCCGGTCTCACAATGAGCAATCTGCAACGCCAGGACTCAAACTCAGGCCTAGCTCCAACGCCAGTGGCCTTTCTGCAAGGCCATACTTTCCTCCTCATCGGTTCATCATTATTAGCACTGTATTCTATATACCCAGACTTTCCAATTTCGGGCTATTTGCCCTCCAGCTCTGAGGTCCTTGCTTGGTGACCCCAAACTGAGGGCCTGACCAGGACTTCTCTGGACTATTTCCCAGGCTCTGGCTATTTCTACTTTAAAAGTCACTGGTAGCAGAGGGCGTAGTTGCTAATTTTGCAGAAGTTCAAAGTCAGTGACCTTATGACTGAAATACTGTTTTCCTAAACTTTGTCATGTTTTATGAGTTCCAGTGGAAAGTCAAGTTTTAATTCCCAGCCAGAGTCCCAGGGAGGTGATAAAAAAGGGAGCCCAGGGCTTTAGAACTTAAGAACAGCTCCCTTCCTCCTCCTCCTCTCCTCCTCCTCCTCTCCTCCTCCTCCTCCTCCTCCTCCCCGTCTTCTCTCCCCTCCTCCTCCTCCTTCTTCTTCTCCCCCCATCCTCCTTTCTTAGGCCTGTTTCTTCATTTTATCACTATTTTTTTTTATCATTCATCCTCTTCTCTTTTTCTCCCTTCCATTCCATTAAGTCAAATATATTCTAAGAGACAGTTTTCTGACTTATTTACCCCTGGGGTTGTGGGTTGTGGCAAAGACCCTTGCCCCCAGATTGTTTGATTGTTCTTCCCTCCTCTTTTTTTTTAATAATAGAACTCCAGTTTTGTTTTGTTGTTTTTGTTTTGTTTTGGCACTGGGGATTGAACCCAGGGGCATTCTACCTCCAAGCTATACCCCCAGCCCTGCTTTATGTTTTATTTCGAAACAGCGTCTTGCTAAATTGCTGAAGCTGACCTCACACCAGCAACCCTCCTGTCTCAGCCTCCCAAGTACTAGGATTACAAGTGTGCACCACCACACCTGGCTCTCTTGTTCAAGTTTTTTGGGGTTTTTTCCCCCCTCATATATTAAGTAACTGTTTTTGTTTTGTTTTTAAATGGTGCTCAAGTGTTTTTGTGTGGACAAATGTTTTCTGTTTTCAATTCTCTTGGGCATATGCTGAAGGGATTTGCTGAGTCACATGATAACCTTATGTTTCACCTTTTGAAGCACTGAGGAAGTGTTCTCCACAGGAACCGCCTCCGCTTTACATCCCCACCAACAATGTATGAGAACATTTGATCTTAGCTGGGCAGACTGAGCCTGGAAAAAGGCCAGCCTTCCGGTTTTCGTTACAGCTGTGTGCCCTCTCCTATGACTAAATTTTAGGTTATGAGATGGGTTGCAAGTAGAAATGATGTGTGCAACTTCTCATGGAAATGTGTGGTTCTCTGTTGCTTTCTCCATCCTGATAGTTGGAACTTTGACTTAATGGCTGGATGACCAGCAACTATCTTGGGCCATGGAATGGTTATAGGAAGGAGAGCCAGAGCACAGGATAGAAGGAATCTGTGACTGACACTGTGGAAGGTCATACCAGCCCTGAACCGATCACCTCCTGACTTCTTGAAAATGAGAGAAAAATAAATTTCGATTCACTTTTAGACATTATTTTTCTTATTAGCTGTATTGCCAAATTAAACCCTAACTGGTATAGTTACTGAATTCGTTCACTCACTTAGCAATTTTTTTCTGAAAGCCAAATAACAGCCAGGTCCCAAGCTTGACACTAAAGATATAAAGATACATGACATAAAGACCTTTGTGTGTGTGTGTGTGATACTGGGGATTGAACACAGGGGCATTCTACCTCCGGGCTATGCCCTCAGTCCTATTTTTTAAATTCTTTATTTTGAAACAGGGTCTCACTAAGTTGCAGAAGGCCTCACTAAGTAGCTGAGGCTGGCCACAAACCCATCCTCCAGTCTCAGCCTTCCAAATACTAGGATTACAAGCGTGCACCACCATACCCGGCTCAAGACCTTATAATTTAGGGGCCACATTTGAGTCAAGAAAGATGGTCACATAAATAAGACAATGGCATACATGCTCATAAAAACACATACAAGTTGTACAAGCAGATGGTAGAAAGGCAAATGCAGTTGACCTAAAGCAACTTAGAGGAGGTCTTATTTACCCTACATGCTAGTGTTTGTAAATTCCCAACAAATATTAACCCTTGGGATTTGGGAATGAGAAATCAGAATTCCTGAGAAGCCCCAGGAATTCCTAGCATCATAAGCTATTCTTAATATATTTCCAAAATCATATGCTTTTACTTATTATTATGAATGCGTAAAAGTTGTTTAACAAATAACAAGCTTAGCAGTATTTATAAAGAGCTGTTGCCTGGAGCAAACATTCAAACACAGGGAAATGTCAGTGAACATCACTGGGTGGGCGGCCTTTGAATAAAGACAGCCTTAATTTCCCCTGGCAAGGTAAGCCACCATACCAAAGCTCTGGTTGAAATTGCCACTGCAAGGATGCGGTTTTCTATGAAGGTGGCTACCTTCCTGGAGCATTGCTCAAAAAATTTATACAAAGTATACTAAATATATAATTCTTACTCGTGTATTTGATTAGCTTTTGCAACTCAGCTGACAGGACCACACACGCAAGTGGCCAGAGCTGTGAGCAACACTGATTGGATGGTGGCCACCTTCCTGCTACCCTTGCTTGTCCTGATTCCTGGAAACGTGGACCTTAGCCTGTGGGTCCTCCCTCCACCACAAGCTCCCTCATGCCCTGTGCACCAGCCCTGTTAGAACACTCATCTCTTCTTTGCCTGCCATCACTGGGTTGGAAGCCCATTTTGGGGGGAAAGCCCATGTCCCTTTCACATTATGGAACCTCCAGTGCCTAGCTCGGTGTTGGGGATGAAGTATGTACTTTATTAATATGCCTCGAATTGGATTTTGTGGCTATTTAGGCAAATATTCAGAAGATGCAGGGGTAAGAGGCTCCTGGAGGATGCACATGTGAGGCCAAGGCAAACAGTGTCTGCAAAGGCCCAGGAAGGGGAGCGGTGCATCTCCAGGGCCTGCAGTGGCCGGTGTGTGGCCGCTGTTCCAAGTGAGCCCCATGACGGAGGACAGCAACAGCACACCAGTCAGGAGCTGGATCATGCAGGGGATTGTGCGCCCTGTGAAGGGACGCCTGTGTCACACTGGGGGCAGCGGGGCCACTGAGGGAAGCCTCTGAAGAAGGCGTGTAAGAACACCTTCCAGGAAAGACTGCCTGGCCTGGGCCCTGCCTCTGAACTCAGCCAACTGCGGGCAACTGCTCTCAATCTCCTAGGCCTCAGTTGCCTGACTTTAAAATGGGGGTGATAGCCGGGAGTGGTGGCGCACGCTTGTAATCCCAGCATTTGGGAGGCTGAGACCGGAGGATCTGGGTTCGAGACCAGCCTCAGCTACCTAGTGAGGCACTCTGCAACTTAGTGAGACCCGGTTTCAAAATAAAGAATAAAAAATAGGGCTGGGGGTGTAGCTCGGAGGTAGAATGCCCCTGGGTTCAACCCCCAGTACCGCAAAAATAAATAAAAAAATAAAATAAAATGGGGGTGATAAGCCAGGCATGATGGTGCATGCCTGTAATCCCAGTACTTGGGAGGTTGAGACAGGAGGATTGTAGTTTTGAGGGCAGCCTCAGCAATGTAGTGAGGCTCTCAGCAACTTAACAGGACCCTGATTCAGAACAAAAAATAATGTATCCCCAGTATCAAAAAAAAGGGGGGCAGATTTTTTTTTTTTTTTTTTTTTTTTTTTTTTTTTTTTTGCGGTACTGGGGGCGGATTTTAACAGCAAGTAACTGATGAGGCTTTGGATAAGATTTTAGGAAGTAATTGTCTTAGTCGGTTTGGGCTACTATACCAAAATGCCTTAGACTGAGACTTTTTTTTTTCTTTTTTTCTGTACTAGGATTGAATCCAGGGGCATTCTACCTCCAAGCTACACACCCAGTCCCTTTTTTTTTTAAATTTTGAAACAGGGTCTAGCTAAGTTGCTGAGATTGGCCTCGAATCTGTGATCCTATGGTCTCAGCTTCCCAATTACCGGGATTACAAACATGCACCACCACACCTGGCCAGACTGGGAAATTTATAGACAGCAGACATTTACTCTTCACAGTCCTGGTGGCTTGGAAATCCAAGATCAAGGCAGCAGTAGGTTTTATGTCCCTGTTCCATAGATAGTGGCTTTTCACATCACAGAAGGACAAATGGGACACACAGACTCCCCCACGCCCTTCTCTGAAGATGGTCATCAGGTCCATGAAATCTCTGCCCTACCTCCTCGTGGGGGTGACCCAGTCACCCTCCTGCCGGCGACACCTCTTACTACTGTGGCATGGGGATTAAGGGCCAATGTGTACATTTTGAAAGAACACATACATTCAAATCGTAGTGTCAACACAGGTAAAATAGTAACACACACAATAATCTCTCAGTATGTATCTGTTAGTGCTACTATTATCACCAAAGGGTTTCAAACAGCAGACTGTCAGGATCATATCTGCATCCTGCGTGGCAATCGAAGGCCAACCCTATCACGATGGGAATGCTCAAGAACCAATACGGTCGTCTCCCCACCCCACCCCCACCCACCCACTCTTGCATCGCCCACCACGGTGCTCTCTCCAAGCTGGAGGATGCCAACCCTCCCTGGATCTCTTCCATTTCCCCTCAGAGCTTTCATGGAGATTTGGTTGGATTTTTAACTTCATGATGGCGGCAGGGAGGTAAAGTGATTGAACGGACAATTAATTAATTGGTGAAGACACAGCCCGAGTAGCCAGGATCTTGGGTAAAGAAACAGGGTGACCATGGATTCGACAACCATTTTCAAAAGCATTTGTGCAGGCCAGACACTGTGTGGGCCCCTGCTAAGTAAGGGGAGAGGAGTCCTATGTGGAGTCGCCTTGGCCTTCTAACGAAAAGTGTCTTTCTTCTCCTTGGGGAGCAGTGGACACAGTCCTGGCATGTGGGACCCTTGGCTCTGCCCCATCGTCTGTTTGAGCCTCAGTTGTAGCACCTGTAAATTGGGGACACCGATTCTTATGCCTCCCCTGACGGAGCCCCAAGATGACTATTCATCCCCTGGCCTCCCTCCTCGGGTCTCCAATATGTCTGACCATCATGACTTGGAGCCGATGGCCTTGCTTCTTATCTTACTGGGGAAAATAAGAGCCACCAGAAAAGCACTCCTGCACCCTCCCTCATTTAATCTACCAACCTGTGGTCACACGTGTCACTCAGAATTCACTGTCCCTGCTTCTGTGTCAGGCCGCCCCCCTTGCTTGTGACTTGGGTCACTCTTCTCTTTCTCTACTTAAGGCCTGGGGTCTCAGAACTGCCACTTCTCTCCCCTATATGACCACCTCTCCCACTCTACTGGCTCAGTCTCATCAGTATACAAATAATCTAATAAATACAGTCTCCTGAAAAAAAAAAATTGAGAAGCCAGGCACAGTGGCACATGCCTATAATCCCAGTGCTTTGGAGGCTGAAACAGGAGGATCCCAAAGTCGGAGCCAGCCTTGGCAACTTAGTGAGACTCTGTCTCAAAAAAAAAAAGATTAAAAGGGCTGGGGGTTGTAGCTCAGAGGTAGAATGCCCCTGCATTTCATCCCCAATACAAAACAGGAAGATGAAAAAGAGAGAGGAGAGAAAAAAAGAAATATAGTCTTCTCACTCTCCAGAGTCTGCCCACCTTTTAGATTCTCTTTAAAAAAAACTAAAAGGAGTTAGGTGTCTGTCATTTGCAGCTGAAAAAGTCCTGATTACTAGAGCACACATAAATTAATGTCTATTCACACAGTTTGTGATTGGTGTTATCATTCTCTTATCAAAGATCAGACAAGTTAAGTTCACTGGGCATAGTGGAGCATACCTGTAATCCCAGTGGCTCAGGAGGCTGAGGCAGGAGGATTGCAAGTTCAAAGCCAGCTTGGGCAACTTAGTGAGCCTCTATGCATTTCAGTGGTAAAGAGCCCTGGATTGAATCCCCAGTGACAAAAAGAATGGAAGAAGGAGGAGGAAGAGGATTATAAGGAAGAGAAGGAGGAGAAGAACATCTCCCTTATTCCTTTCTTGAAGCTGAGTGTGGTGGTGCATTCCCGTAATCCCTTTACTTGGTAGGCTGAGACAGGAGGATCATAGGTTTGGGACCCTCAGCAACTTAGCAAGGCTGTGTTACAAAATAAAAAAAATAAATAAAAGGCCTGAGGGGGTGGGTAGCTCAGAGGTATAATGCCCCTGGGTTCAATCCCCAGTACCACAAAAAAAGAAAAGAGAAAAGCAAGAAAAAAAATAAAGAAAAAAGGAAAAATCTCTTGAAATGTCTTGATGTTTTCTCTCCCTTGCTCTTGAACACACACCATCTTACTTTCAAATGAAACTGTTGTTGTCAAGTTTGCTTACCAAGTTCATCAATGATACTCCTATTGGTAAATCTGAAAGTCAATCCCCAATCCTTACTCTTTTCTCGATTTTTTAGCTGCCCTTGGCATTGTGGACCAATTCTTTTTGGAACATTTTCCTTGCTTGGTTTTGGAATGCTGTTTCCTATTTGCAAGGCTTCTCGGATGGTACATTAGTTTTCCCATCTTCTTGCTTGGTGTTCAGTCTTCCAGCCTTCTCTCTTTCCCATCTTTATTCAGTGCCTAAAAAAAATCTCACCCATTCTCATGGTTTAAATACCTCCACATGCTGGTGAAAACCCAGATTTATACCCTCTGCCTCAGTATCTCCTCTCCAAACTCCAAAGTGGTATACCCAAGTACCCACACAACACCTCCTCCTGGGTGTTTAAAAGGCATCTCCAATGCACTGGCCCAAACACAATGGCTGATGCCATTACCAACTGCTCCTCCCCAGCATTTTCCATCTCAATCAGTCATAGGACCTTTCACCCAATTGCTTTCTTTCTCTCGTGCTCTACAGGTCTACTTTTAAAACATTCAGATTTCACCACTTCTACCACCACCACCCTAGACCTTGGCCCAAACCTCATAATCTCCAAAGATTGCCTCCTTAGAACCCAGGGAAATGCTTCCAAATATAAATCAGACCTTCTCACTCAGTTGTTTGTGTTTAGAATGGTTTCCTGCCACACCCAGAACATGTAAAGCCCTTCCGGTGCATTCAAGGTCTCCTGTGACCTGGCGCTTGGCATTTCAACCTCATCTCATTCTTCTCTGTCTTACTCGACTCCAGTCATGCTGGACTTTCTGCTCATCCTGAACCTGGTGAGAGGCCTCAGGGCCTTTACATATGCTCTTTCTTTCAAGGTTGGCTTGCTTACTTACATCATTCAATTCTCAGCCCAGATGTTGGCGAATTCAAAGAATTCTTCCTGTTTACCCCATTTCCCATAATACTTTACTCCTTTACTAAACATTATCATATGCTTATCAGTTTGCATTTGTTTAATATCATCTTCCCTATTCAGATATAAGCTCCACTAGGGCAGGGACTTCTATTTGCTTCAGCTTACATCCCTGAACTTCTAGAGAGAGTCAAATACGTAGTAGGTGCTAAATAGTAAGCAAATAGCTAAAAAAAAAAAAAAAAAACCTCACAGCATTGTGCTATCAAATGAAATGAAAATCACAAAAACATTTTTTAAACTGTGGAGTGCTAGTCATGTGTTAGTTATAATAACACACATTATATTTTAATAACCATTTACAAAGCAATTGCATATGTGTTAGGTAATGAGTGAGGCACTATAATTAAAGAAGTAAATAAGACAGACAAGTGTGGTGATGCATGCCTGAAATCCCAGTACTTGGAGGGCTGAGAATCAAAAGTTCAAGGACTGCCCCAGAAATTTAGTGAGATCCTCAGCAACTTAGCCAGACCTGTTTCAAAAGGAAGAATAAAAGAGATAGGGGTCTAGCTCAGAGATAGAACACCTCTGGTTTTGGTCCCCAGTACCCTTCCCCCCAACAAAAAAGAAAAGAAAAAAGACGAAGTTCCTGCTCACTCTAGCTGGAAAGTTGAGGATGAGAACAAATAGAGGTTAAGTGTTAATATAGAATTATCTAGGCAAATGTTACTAAAGCATAAGGGGATGTTATGATGAGATACGGAACATCCCCTGGAGTGCTCATGTATTAATGTTCAAAGTTGATATAATTAAGCCATGAGGGTCACAATCTCATCAGTAGATAAAGCCATTGCAGTGGATTTACTGGGTGGTAACCGAGGCAGGTGGGGTGTGGCTGGAGAAGGTGGGTCCCTGGGGTGTGACCTTAGGGACAGTACTGTTGTCTTTGAGTCCCTTTGCGTGCTCTCCCATATTTCCAGTCTTCATGCATGATTAGAGGAGCAGAGCACTGCTCTCTCCCTCTCTCTGCCTCCTGCCACCATGCCCTGAGCTCTGCAGACCCAGCATCACATAGACTGAACCCTGAAATCTCCAAAAACTGTGAGCAAATCAATCTCTCTTCCTCTAAGCTGTGTGGTCAGCCATTTTGAATTATATCAGTGAGAATGTGGACTGATACAAGGGACATAAGTGAATGAAAGGCCTCTCTCTCTCTCTCTCTCTCTCTCTCTCTCACACACACACACACACACACACACACACACACATACACAGTCAATACTGAGCTGGGATTTTCAGGTTGCAGCTGGGCTCACTCACCAGAAGAGAAGCAGGAGAAAGATCACTGCAGGCAGAGGGAAAAAATCTCAATGTGTGTACCCCACCATGCAGTCTGCTAAGCTTCTTCTCGAAACAGGCGTCTTCTTTACTCTTACCTTTCTCTCACAGCCTTGAAGTCCCAGTCGTTCTCTGACCTGGCCCTCCTGAGGTCCTTTCCCCACCAGTCCAGAGTTCATCCTCTGGCCCCAGAGGTCACAGCAACTCCAGATAGTATTTCCCGTCACCAACCTGGCATCTGCCCATCAATTTCAGATACAGTTGGGTAGACGACTGAAATCCATCTTCGCAATAGTTTCATTGCGACAGATACTTTTTTTCTGAAACATTTAAAACTTTTCATGTTCACACAAAGATTCTTCTTACATAGCTCATAATAAAGACAGCAAAATAAGTGACCAGCGGTGCTTCACGCTGAGCAGCGTATCTTTATTACACGAATAAATGATTGGATGAATTAAGAAATGAAATGAAACAATTTATAAGCGCATTGTATCCTAAGATTTTGTTTTGTAATTTACTTATTTTACATTTTCCCATGGAAGCAATGTTATAAATGGTACTTAAGTGCCAAGAAATCCCACGAAGTCTTCATAGTTCAAAATGCAGCAGTAAAATGCAGAAAAGCAATAAAATTGTGTAAGAACACAGTTTAAACAATTTTGAGTATTGGTGCTTAAGGGAGGGTGATTAGATTAGAAGACGAGATGGTACACAAAAAATATGGTGACTCCCGAGAGGACATGTGAGCCCTTTCAAGAGTTCTAAAAGGTGTTATCTTCTTTTACTTATTTATTTATTTATTTACTTATTGCGGTACTGGGGGTTGAACTCAGGGGCATTCTACCACCAAGCTATACCCCCAGCCCTATTTTTCATTCTTTATTTTGAAACAGGGTCTCACTAAGTTGCGGAGGGCCTCACTAGGTAGCTGAGGCTGGTCTCGAACCTGGATTCTCTGGTCTCAGCCTCCCAAATGCTAGGATTACAAGCCTGTGCCACCTTGCCCAGCTGTTATCTCCTTTTAATGTTTATTTTCAAATGAAAATGTGTGTGTATTTTCTTTTAGTATAATCATATCCTTGTATATATAATTCTTATAGCCAGGGGAAAGGAAGAGCTCGAATTTGGCCTCAAAGAAGATTTCAGTCAGGAGAGAGTCTGAAAGCTTATACTGCATGGTGGTTGGTAGAAAATAGAGGAAATGGAAGAAATATGGTATGACCATAATTCCACCTAAAGGAAAGAAGGACTTTGGTGGGAGAGAAGATGCTCAGTGGCAGCCATAAAATAGCTCGTGATAGGCTGGCACCCACCAGAACCAAGTGGATGAAGGCAGTGGAGTTTGCAAGTGTGCGCTTGGCAGCTTGCTAGTGACTCTCAAATATGTTTGCCATGGAGATTCGCTTAATCTAGGTGCCTTCTGTAGAATGTAGAATTTGTATAGTATCACATTCTTCCTATCGGTTTTGGTGACATGTCCTTTTGGACAAATCCTATTGATTCCTAAAGGAGGAACTTCAGAAACTCTTGCCTTTGATATAAAAAGATATCAAGTTCTCTTTGCCAGTCTCCCCATCCCTCTCCCTTCCTTCTCTTCTTTCTCTAGCTTTTCTGGTATGACCCTAACCAAATCATTTAATTTTCTGCAGTCCAGTTTCTTATCTTTAAATGAAAACACTGAACCAGATTATTTATCCCTTCCAATTCTAAAACTTTATGAAATTCTCTAGAATGACATAAACCAGCATACTGAGACCTAATTATATGGTCTAAATCAAATAGCTGTGGTTTCCAAAATGGTTCTGAATATCATGAATAAGTTATATTTATTGTTTTTGTTGTTGTTTGTTTTTGTTTTTCTAAACTTAGGTGACCTCTCTGCTCTCAGAGCCTTTTTGAGGCATTGAGATTTATTTAGTAAAATTGGTGTGAGGCATTGGGTTGTCACTTTGGTTTAAAAAGGAGGCCAAAATCAGTTCGCTCCTATCTCTTTCAACTCAAAAGACTTTCCTGGGTAACCACAAGTAGATAAAACTTTTTCCACCTTCCTGGTTCTCCTTTTTCGGTTTTATCTGTGTGTGTGTGTGTGTGTGTGTGTGTGAGAGAGAGAGAAAGAGAGAGAGAGAGAGAGAGAGAGAGAGAGAGAGAGAGAGAGAGACTAGGGATTGAACCCATGAACCCAGGGCATTCTACCTACAAGCTACATCCCCAGTCTTTTTTATTTGATTGTTAACAGGGTCTCACTAAATTGCTGACAACCTCATTAAATTGCTGAGGCTGGCTTCCAACCTGTGATCCTCCTGTCTCAGCCTCCCAAGTACTGGGATAATAAACGTGCGCCAACACGCCCAGCTTGGTCCAGCATTTTTTTTTGTTTTTGTTTTGTTTTGTTTTTGTTTTTGCAGTACTGGGGGTTGAACTCAGGGGCATTCTACCTCTGAGCTATACCCCCAGCCCTATTTTTTTTATTCTTTATTTTGAAACCGAGTCTCACTAAGTTGCGGAGTGCCTCACTAGGTAGCTGAGGCTGGCCACGAACCCGGATCCTCCGGTCTCAGCCTCCCGAATGCTGGGATTACAAGCGTGCGCCACCACGCCCGGCTTGGTCCAGCATTTTTAACCATGGAAAACTAACACCTTAACAGCTCCCGGAGCTGCGGAACTGATCCTGAGGGTCGCGGATTCCCCCGAGGCCTGGTGACCAGCGGAAGCGCAGCCGCCACACTTCCGGCACCAGGCCGAGCGCTCGCCACACTTCCTGTTGATCGGGCTTGGACAGGGGCGGGGCGGGGCGGGGCGGAGAAGAGGGCCGGCGGGCGGGCGGAGGCGGAGGCGGCGGCCACTGGCCAGAGGTGGACGCGCGTGGAGCTGCGGCGGGCACGGAGCACGGCCGAGTCGCCTAAGCCCGGAGCAGCGTCCGCCGCCCTGCGTCCTTCCATCTGCTCTCGCCATGCCTGCCGTGGACAAGCTCCTGCTGGAGGAGGCGTTGCAGGACAGCCCCCAGGTACCTCCGCCGCCCGGTCCCTCGCCCGCAGCGCCGAGGCCCAGGAGGGGGCGCGCCGGGCCCTGCATCCCAAGCCCGGGGGAGCTGGGGACCCGGGAGACCCGATGTCACCACCCTTCTCCAAACTCAGCGGCAGCTAACTTACTCCCGCTCCTTTGCTAGTTTAGCAGAGTGCCCCAAGCAAATAACGTCACTCTTTAGTGCCTTCCTTTGGTCCTCTGTAAAAGAGGCTGAAGAATTGTCCTTGTCGCATAGGGTTGTTAGGAGAAGATGCCTGTAAAGTTTTTTTAATCATACAATGTCTGATTCAGAGTAAGAAATCAGTCATATCACCTCGAGTACTACTCCTGCTGCTACTATTGATGGGATGAGACCTGGTGCATTTAGGGGCCAGAATGGGAAGCAGAGAGCCTGGATCCTTTTCCCAGCCGCTCCAGGCCTCTGGCACTGGTTTCCATTCGGGAAGAAGAGGAAATTACAGCACCTGACCCATTTGATGCCTGGGGGAACTTCATCCCCAGGGAAAGACAGTGAATTTTGAACTAATGAACTAATGTCATTCAAAATTCATTACCTTTCCCTGGGGAACTTTTGTTCTTCATTTAACACCCTCCCCTCCACCCCCACACCCTTCTTATATGCTTTCCTGGCTCTGGGTCCCTAGATTATTTTAAAAAGTATCTTTATTCCTCAGTGCCTCCACTCTTGAAAAATTAGAATAAGTTTAAGTTGCTCTTAGAAAGGTTTTTTCCTTTCCCTCCTGAGTGAATTGTACTGCCCAGGGTGACCCTTTGGTGGACTTAACTACGCCTACTTTTCATCCCACTCTGGATCCCTGCTTCTCTCCCTGTTGAGAATAAGTCAGAGGGGCTTTGGGTACCTGCTTCTTGTGCTCATTTCTTTGTGATCCTTTTCACATAGGCAAATAGGGAACTGTAAGCAAGCTGAGATTTTTGTTTTATTTTGTATAAGTTGGCGTCCACTGGGCTGACTGGCTTTTCAAAGGACTGTTTAGCTGTATATAGCTCTACCCTTCTGGTGTTTTAATCAGATCAAAGCCCTTGGTGGGAGTCATTTCTCACATCCTCACATCCGTTCTGTGGAGTGTAAACAGAAGGTGAAATTTCTAACCATTTTTGTGAATGATGATTTTTGCTTGCTTTGTAGTTGGGGATACTGAAGTGCAAAGATATGTTACCTTTCTAATCAGCTGTACCCAGTCTTTGTGTTGTCTTCACTGAAAAATCACATTCTGAATTTTTGGCTCTCATGTAAATGAGTATACACTGTTTCAGAGTGGCTTAAAGGATTTGCTCATCTGTGAGGGAATGGTAAGAAGACTGGCAGATGAGTCAGGAGTCCTGGGTTGCAATTCTGGCTCTAACACTAACTTACCATGTGATTTGGGCAAGTCACTTAATCCCCATACTGTGGCTGGCTCAGTTTTCTCATCTGCAGAACCTTTACAGAACGAGGGATAGGGAGCAGTCTTCAAAGTACTTTAGAAACTTAAAATTCTGTCATATGTACATGGTTTGTAACATTGGTCTGATATGTGGAAAAAGTTTAGAGGCGTTTCCATTCCTATTTAGTGTTCCCTTCCATGAAGGGAGTTTATTTCTAATTGCTGTGGAGACTTGGTCATCACCCTTTAAGAGTTCTTGATGTGGTTGCCCTATGGAATGGAAGCTACCTTTAAGCAGGTCTTTAATAATCAGCAGAGCATATTTAGCATTTTTTTTCTATGTGACACATGCCTAATGCAGCCTTACTTCCTAGAAGATTCACAGACTTGGAACTGGAAGGAAGCAAATCCAGTGCCTTCATTTTATGTGTCAGGGACTGTTCTAAATACTTGACATCTATTAACTCACTTAATTCTCCCAACAGCCTTTTGAAATAGGTCCTCTATTGAAACAACCGAGGTGCAGAAAAGTTATATAACTTGCCCAAGATTGTACACTCTGAAGAAACGGAGCCAGGGTTGGAAGCCAGGCGGCGTGCGTATAAGAGGCGTATTGCTTGTATAAGAGGAGTATTATTGCTTAATTTAGCCCAGTTACCTAGCACCTGGCTTTTCTGTCATTGTTGACCTAAAGTATTGTTTCACTCAAAGGAAAAGAGCCTAATAAACCATCTACTGTTTGTTTCCTCTAGATTTGTGTAGAAGAGCTAGGAGGGTTGCTTAAGTAACCTGGTTGCCCAGGACTAATTAAAAGAACACAAAAGCTTTTGTATTTGAATGGAGTGACCTAAGAAATGCTGAATAGAAGTTGCCAGACCTTAGGCATGTCTGTTCATTTCCTCCTTTTTAGTTAGCGGAGCTGCAGGATATATTGTAAATCTATTGCGTGTGCTTATGCACGTATTGTTTCTGCTTACCCCTGATGTATGACGGGCAGAGCGTCTTAGGGATGAAGAGACTTGCCTCTTTGCTGTTTGGGAGCCTCTGCTCTTGGCCAGGCACTGCTGGCTGCTGGGACCATGATGTTAATGAGCCCCACGTGCCTGCCCTTGACTGGCTCACGGTCTGTTCCAGGGACAGATAGGAGAGGCAGCAGTTCCAGTACAGCATGGATCCTGCTGTGCTGTGGGAGAGCTTGGAGGTCCAGCCATTTATCCTGCTCAGGGCTGTTCTCTTATCCTGTAAGGGGTACACTCTCCAGATAAGTGAAGACAGAAGCGCCGTGGCTTGCTGGTTTGGGTATTTTGTGCTTTGTTTCTTTTGCAGTTGGCATAACTGAAACAGAAATGAAAGACCTAGTTCTGAGATTAGCAGCGGGCGCCTAGCTAGGGGCAGCCCTCTGCAACCAAATCAGGCCTTAGCTGTATGTAAGTGAGATGCCGCCAGACATAACCTGGGTGGCTCCGTGTAGCCCGCTGTGCAGTTTTGTCCCATGGCTCTTTTGTTTATAACACAGTTTTCCTTTCAGTAGACTTGGTTCTACTAAGGCATTTCTCTCCCTCCACCAAACTATGGGGGTAAGAATTTTGTTTTTAATCTTAACATTTTAAACGATAATCAGTGATGTTAAATTGGGCCATTCTGCTATTGCATGCTCTAGAGAATGTGTAGAACTGTTTGATTAGGTAACACCCAGTTTCTTTAAAGTAAGGGAATGACCTGGAACTGAGGCTCTATCTGTAGATTCAAGCTTGATTTTGTTTCTCTGGCTAAGGGTGCTGAGTGTAGGGTGGTAGAGAAAGGATGGAATTCAAATCCTGAATTTGCCAGTGTTACCTTTGGCAAGTTATTCAGACTCTCTGAGCTTATGTTTGGACATGTGTAAAATGAGAATAAAAATCAGCTACTTAATTGAGTTGTTATAAAGAATAACATGTAAAGGGTCTACCTGCCTGCATGCCCCAGTAATTCCATAAATAATTACTGTTATTATCTTTGTAAGTGGTATACACCAGTGGCTTTCTAACCTTTTTTGTGGGATTTGGGGCAACTGGTGTGCCTTTGCCTGCTTCTTGGCCTCATCCCTTCTTTATGTCTCA
This sequence comes from Graphiurus murinus, assembly GCA_004027655.1. Classification (NCBI taxonomy): domain Eukaryota; kingdom Metazoa; phylum Chordata; class Mammalia; order Rodentia; family Gliridae; genus Graphiurus; species Graphiurus murinus. The sequence goes on from PVLC010001058.1 coordinate 118,468, forward strand.
GAATGTCTCTGTCATTACAAACCTAATTTGAGCAGAGGTGTTGCTAGTGAATGTGGATAGCACAACACTCCTGGGGTAGCTGGGTATATTTTTGCCAGGAATAGTCACCACCTTGTTAAGTTTGAAAGGAAAGACTGGAGTTTTCCTGCCAATTCTAATTAGTATCACAACCACACATCCAGAGTATTAAAAAAAAAAAAAAAAAAGCAAACACTTGTGATGTAGTTCCCTGGCAGTTGTCATAGGTAAGGATGTCGATGGGATGGCCAAAGAGAATCCAGCTCCAGTCATCCCCTGTCCTGGCCATGGACCACAGAGCATGCCCACCGACCGATGACATCCACCCTGCTGGTGACCAGGAGGCCTCCTGCAGCCACCCTAGCTTGGAACCCAGCTGTGCTGCTTCCCAGAAGTGGGAGGTGGGACACATTTCTCAATTTTGATGAGCCTCAAAATTAAAGCTCTGTAAAGCTGAGGTTAAGATAACCATGGTATCTACCTATGAAGTTGTTGGAAGGATTAGACAAAGTGACACCAATTTAGTGCCACGACAGTGCATAGAAAGTACAGAGTAAGTGGTAGTTTTAGTTTCTGTCTACCATCTCTGTGGATGACATGTATGCAAGCCCTCTCTTTGCATCTTACCTCTCATCTTTCTTTCATTCTACTTTATTCCTAAGAGTCTTAAAAGCAAGAGAGAAGGTTCAGCTGAATTATAGTTGTATCACTTCTCATGCTTCAAGACATGTCAGTAAAGAAAGGTATCAGAACCATAATAAGCATTGGTGGGCTCCGCCAGTGTTGGGCATCTGACTACAGAAAGTTTCTCTATTAGATGACATTTCTAGATAAGACTGTTGCTATAGTGTTAAAATGAAATCATGCACCTAAGCACTTGGTGCCCAGCTTTTAATAAGCAATCAGAGTTCATTATCTTCATAATCAACCTCATCCTCCATTACTGTATGGTAGGGCTCAATAGGCATTTTACATACATTCATTATCTCATTAGCCTTGCAAATTAGTGTCAGAGCCTGATCCCAAGGTACATCCTTTGAAAGGCCCTAGGAGTCTTCAAGCCCCTGAAGAGTGTAGAGTCACTTCTCATCACTGTTGAATCTCAGTTCCAGGACAGAATTTCATCAGATTCTGCCTGAAGGCAGGGATGCTTGCATATATCGATTTTTTTTTTTTTTTTTTTTTTTTTTTTTTTTTTTTTTTTTTTTTTTTTTTTTTTTTTTTTTTGCAGTACTGGGGAACTCAGGGGCATTCTACCTCTGAGCTATACCTCAGCCCTATTTTTTATTCTTTTTTTTTTTTTTTTGGCAGTACTGGGGATTGAACTCAGGGGCATTCTACCTCCGAGCTATACCCCCAGTCCTATTTTTTATTCTTTATTTTGAAACAGGGTCTCACTAAGTTGTGGAGTGCCTCACTAGGTAGCTGAGGCTGGCCGCGAACCCGGATCCTCCGGTCTCAGCCTCCCAAATGCTGGGATTACAAGCGTGCACCACCATGCCTGGCTCATAAATCGATTTGACCAACAGATCACCCAGTGTTCCAAAAACATCCTTCAAAGATAATTTGCTTTTCAAATACAAAGTATAAAGAAATGACTGGTTGTCATCCATTAGTGCATTACGAAACCCAGTGGGTCACAACTGCAATTTTTTGCTTACAAATGGAATAGAATAGAAAAGGAAAAAATAAAAAGACTGTACATATTCTCTTGATAAGTATCTTTTTTCAGGTTCTAGTATAAGATGTATTTCGTACTATGGATTTTAATTTTAAAAAGTTTGAAGAATTCTTGTATACACAAACTGTGTACTACATGAGTTTGAATGCTCTGTTTTGCTCTCACTGAGAGCTGTTTAAAATGCTACAATTTGCTGGGCATGGCAGCACATGCCTGTAATTCCAGTACTTGGGAGGCTGAGACAGGAGGATCATGGGTTCAAGACCAGCCTCAGCAACTTAGCGAGACTCTCAGCAACCTAGTGAGACCCTGTTTCACAATAAAAATTAGTAAAGGGCTGGATGTATAGCTCGGAGGTAGAATGAGCCTGGCTTAATGCCCCAGCACCGCCCCCTCCCCCCCCACACACAAAACTTCAGTTTCTGTATTCATCATCATCACATGGTGATTCTTACATTGATTAAGGTTAGTAGCAAAGCGAGTGCATAGGTCACTGCATAGGTGTTTTTATCCTGGGAGTCTTGGGCAAGCAGGGTAAGCACACCCTGCTGTGAAGTGGCCCGGAGTCTGTGGAGCAGAGTTAAAAGTGGAACATGTAGTGGGAGATGATACCAGTCCCAGTGCTTAGGCGCCTGCTCCCGTCGTTGGGGTGCTTTGGGCACAGGGAGGTCTGGGTGCAGCTGCGCTGAGGCCCGAGGCAGCGTACAGCAACCCGAGTCTGTTGGCTGGCGTGACGCTGTAGTGGCTCAGGCCCTAGCAGGTGGCGCACAGCAGCAGGGAGGCCCTGGAGTTGGCAGGACACTGGTTACCCAGGCCACTTTTCTAACCTCTCATCCAGTAGGTTAGAAAAAGAAAGAAGGGCTGGGCATGATGGCACACACCTATAATTCCACCTACTTGGGAGGCTGAGGATCACAGGTTTAGGGCCAGCCTCAGCAACTTGGCAAGACCATGCTTCAAAATAAAACCAGAAAGGGGGAGGGGGTGTAACTCAGTGGTGGAATGACCCTGAGCTCAATCCCCAGTACCACAAAAGGAGAGCGAGCGAGCGAGCGAGTGAGAGAAAGAGAAAAGGCATAGAGATTTATTTTCAGGGGAATAATGAGCCTTAATGAATCGTTCTTTGGAAAGCACTTTGATATCTCCTCATTAAAGTCATCTCTGTAGTGTTATAGAAATTCTATTCTTTGCCTAATGGATTATTTTCTGAAGTAAAAACCCCATTAACGCTAACGTAGTATTTAAAATTCCTTCTGTGCTGGGCACATTCACAAAAGTCCCATGAGTAGATAAATCTCTTCTGTGATACCTTCAAGTTTGTTCATACGCCATCCAGTATGTAACTGTTTCTTTAGTGCTTAGTGTCCTGCTAAGCACTGTGCCTGCAAATGATAGCAAATACTCCCCTGTTAATATGTTGCCAGCTCCTCCCAGAGAACCAAGGAGTTCCTTGGTCTTCTTGAAAGAAGCCAGCTGATATTCTTGTTGCTACTTGAGTTTTATTCCCAGAGCCATCACCAGTGGGCCCAGGCAATGTGAAATTCCTGGCCATGAGTTTGAAAATTGGTTGAATAAAATACGACAAAAAATATGGAATTTGACTATAGTATCTTAAGAGGAAAGAATGATATACTCCACGAGATGTCCAAGATTGCAAACAACCAAACAGCTGGCTGTCTATCCTTGGATGATTACAATCCAGCAGTGCTGGGCAACCACACCCTGGTACACAAACCTTGGCCCTTGTGTTCTCTTTATGGACTGAAAGGAGAAGCTGCCCTTTCTAATGCTTGTTTCCACTTATTTATTGGATGGACTTCACTGACACGTAAACAGGAAGTCAGGGCAGATAATAGCCCTTCAGTTTTAACTTTTTTTTTTTTTTTTTTTGGCGGTACTGGGGATTGAACTCAGGGGCATTTTACCTCTGAGCTACACCCCCAGCCCTATTTTTTATTCTTTATTTTGAAACAGGGTCTCACTAAGTTGCGAAGGGCCTCACTAGGTAGCTGAGGCTGGCCACGAACCCCGATCCTCCAGTCTCAGCCTCCCAAATGCTGGGATTACAAGTGTGCGCCACCACGCCCGGCTCAGTTTTAATACTTTGATGGTGCTGGGGATCAAATGCAGAGCCTTGGGCGTGCTAGGCAGGTGCTCTTCCACTGAGCCACATCCCATCTGGTCTTAATCTTCAAAAACTTGGGTTGGCCCTGATATTCACATTGTATTCTGTTTGTCCCTGCATTGTAATAAAACAGATTAGTAAGGAAGTTCTACATTATAGCTCCAGGAATCACCTCATACTGGTATTGTTGATAAAAAAATGAAACCCTCAGAGAGCCGCCAGGCACCATTTGTGTGTGTGCTTGTGCATCTTTCTACCTCCTTTGTAACCGTCACGCTGAGAAATAAAATCAGCTCCTTCTTTTCTTGTAGACTCGCTCTTTGCTGAGCGTATTTGAAGAAGATGCCGGCACCCTCACCGACTATACCAACCAGCTGCTGCAGGCCATGCAGCGCGTCTACGGAGCACAGGTAGGCCTCTGCCCCTTTCTCTCAGAGGATGAGAAATTTGGGTCCAAAAAACAGCATTTAAACATTGGAAATAAAATCAGAATTGTTTTTCTCACTTCTGTTCACCTCCCCAAAATATAGACCATCTGTTTTCACTGTTTTAGATGGAGAGTAATTTTTCGTGTAACAACAACCAGGAGAGAGGGACCACATAACTGCTTTTATTTTTATTTTTTAACTCAACCCCAAAGGGAAACATTGGAGCCTCCTCTTCCCGCTTGTGAATGAGTGGGTTCAGTATTTCGAGACATGCTCTTTGTCTTTCTCATAAACAGGCAGTCTTGGGTGTCAGTGTGGGAGGGCAGAGATGCTTTTTCAATGGCTTCCTCTGAAAAGACTTGAGTCACAGCTCTGAAATGATGGGGTGGCTTCTTTGTTTTGAGGAACAAATATCTCTGGCTTGCAAACCCATGGAAAATAAATTGCTGAGTAGCAAAAGAGAAGCTTTTTAAAATCAAGAAGTGCTATGCATGCCACTTTCTAGGGAAGATTTATGAGTCATTTAAAAATAAAATTAGGTTACACATCAACATACTATGGCAATTGATAATTTTCATTATTGATTCCTTTGCCAGCTTCAGTGTATGTGTGTAAATGTGTCTTTGTCTCATTGATTATGTCCAAAGATTTAAATACCACATTCCCTAGTATATAGCGCTTAATAATTTTGTGTAGTTATTATTATGTAGCTTTTAATTCTCATTGTTCATTGTCTTCTTGGTCATTCACGTATGGGAAAAAGCCACAGCCCTTGCCATTAGGGAGCTTACATCTGCTTTGGGAGACAGACACAGCAGTCACCAGCAAGTACTAGAAGTGCTAGAAACGAGTTGCCTCGCCTCACCCAGAGGTGTTGTACAGGTGTGTTAGTCAGCTTTCGATAGCTGTGACAAAATACCTGGGAATATAAACTTATAATAAGGAAAGGTTTATTTTCTCTCTTGGTTTCAGAGATTTTAGTTGATAGTTGTTTGGCCCTTCTGCTTTGGGCCTGTGATGTGACAGTGCAATATGGTGGGAGCATGTGGTGGGGGAAGCTGCTCAACTCATGGCAGCCAGAAAACAGACAGAAAGGAACCAGGATCCCAATATCCCAACTTCCTTCCACTAGGCCCACCTCTTACAGGTTCCTCTACCTCCCATCATTGCCACAGGCTGGCGGCCAAGCCTTTAGCATTGGGCCTTTAGGGGACATTTCAGATCCAAACCATAACAGCTGGGTACCAAAAGGAGGGTGATTGTGATGGTTGCGATTTACTGAATATTTAATAGCTTCCCAGCAGTTTCAGGGGCTCTTATGTTGATTATTTCACTTAAATTGCCTAGCAACTCCAGGAGACAGGCATTGTCATCATTATCTCCATTTTATAGACCAGGAGAGTAAGGATTTTGATGACGAGTGACTCGCCCACCTCCACCCAGGTAAGGGGTAGCAGAGCACGTCAGGCTGAAGACGCAGCTTGGACCCTTCATTCACCACTGCACGTGGGGATGGAGGCCTGAACTAGAGAAGCGGCAGCAGAAATAGAAAGAGGTGGATGGATTCAGAAGTATGGAGGGGACAGAGGGGTGACCCACTGGGGCTGAGGGGTCAGGTCGGTGAAAAGTGAGTCCAGAATGATGGAGAGAGGATGCAGGTACAGGGGTGTGCTTGGGCAGGAGAAATAAAATAACTCCTAATGTTCTGTAGTACAACAGCATACTGTTACTACAATTAATTGAATGTTTCAAAACAGCCAACAGGAAAGATTTTGAATGTTCCCAACAAAAGGAAATGATAAAGGTGATGAATCTGCCAGTTACCCTGATCTGATCATTACACAGTGGTACACATGTATGAAATGTTACAGTGTTCGCTATAAGTACCTGCAATTACTGTGTGTCAAATAAAAATAAAAATGTGGCCGGGCGTGGTGGCGCATGCTTGTATTCCCAGTACGTGGGAGGCTGAGACAGGAGGTCCAGGTTCGAGGCCAGCCTCAGCTACTTAGTGAGACACTCTGCAACTTAGTGAGACCCTGTTTCAAAATAAAGCATAAAAAATAGGACTGGGGGTGTAGCTCAGAGGTAGAATGCCCCTGGGTTCAATCCCCAGTGCCACAAAAAAATAAATTAAAAAATAAATAAAAATGTATTTTAAAAAAGGAAAGGAAAGAATGGTGTCCGGGACTTTGACTTGACAGATGAGAGAACAGGAGAAGAGGAGCAGGGCATGTGTGTGTGCACGTGGATGTATGTCTATGGTGGGGAGACCCTACGTAATCTCTTGAAACACTACTTTTAAGGTCCATGGGACAGGAAAGTGAGCAAAAAGAGCTTGTTGAAAGTTCAGGGCTATAGATACAAATAGAGATGCAAACTCTGCAATAATTCACAAGTGTAACTTATTAATTGGAACTAGTTTTAACATCCAAAAGAATCACGTGCTTATTTGTGATTTTGACTGCTTGTTTGTTTTGGTAAAACATTCTGAATTTGGGAACATTGTTAGTTTTTAATTTGAGACCCCAATTATTTATATTGTTATGTTTTTGTATTTTTCCCTAAATGTTCAAAATTTAGGAAAATAGAAAATTTTTGGCTGGGCTTATCCTTAAACTTGCTTGCTATTCAGGAATTGAATACTGTTATTAAATGATTTATATCCTATGTAAGGCTTAAAAGCCCAAGACTTAGACAGTGTGCCTGCCACTCCTAAGCGTCTGTGTTCTCCCTTTCCAGGTCTGTCAGAATCATCTACTTGGAAAGTTGAAACACTCTCTTTATGCATTTTTTTCTTTTGAGGCAGAAAACTGCATTTTGCCAAAATTAAGTAGGTCTTGCATTCCAAGAGGCTGCAATCCAGCTTTTAACTCAGAGCGCATGATTGTCACGTGGGTTCTCCTACTGGCCAGAACCCTCCCCCTGCCTGGTTTCCTGCAGTGGAGGCTGGTGACATCGTCTGGTCAGTGCTGCAGACCGAGACTGTCACGGGTCAGCCGTGTTCAGGCTGGCTGGGCGGGTCAGTTGGCTTGTCAGGCTTGTTTGGAAGCTTGGATGTTGTATTCTATTTTTAGTCTAAAAAAAACTTTCCTGAATATTTGATGAGTTTGTCTTGATATATACACACACACACACACACACACACACACACACACACACATTTAAGATGGTAATACTTCTCCAAGTTTCATTTAAGTCTGTTTTCCCTGGGTTATGTTTTCTTGGTTTTATTTCATGTTATTCCTTAAATACTTTGTACTCTGAGGTATTAAATTTGATTAATAGAGTTTTATAAGCCGGGCGTGGTGGTGCACGTTTGTAATCCCAGTACTTGGGAGGCTGAGACTGGAGGATCAAGGCTCACGGCCAGCCTCAGCTACTTAGTGAGGCCCTCTGCAACTTAGTGAGACCCTGTTTCAAAATAAAGAATAAAAAAAATAGGACTAGGAGCGAAGCTCGGAGGTAGAATGCCCCCGAGTTCAATCTCTGGTACCTCAAAAAAAAAGAATTTTATAATTATGTTTTTAAAAATGAAATTTCAAAACTTCAGCAAGACATAGTGTTTTATTATTACAGTTTTAAAAACTAGGTTTATGCTGCTGACAACTGGTGAAAGTCCTTCGGCCCTTGGTTTTAGAAAGAGGAATAGCGAGAAAACTAGAGAAAGTACTGTGAGCAGTTTTTTTCAGTGTGGCTGGTTTGAGGGGAAGTGTATGCTTTATTTGGCTTAAACTCTGGAGTGAAGCTATAGCCATTAAGTGTTTTCAGCAGTATAGTGCAGCAGCAGCTTCTGGAGTCGAGTCTGGTCTCTTCGCTGACATCTGTGCCTTTGCACATGGTGGGAACGGAATCTTCCATTGTGGGCCTTTTTTTTTTTCTTTTGGCGGTACTGGGGATTGAACTCAGGGGCATTCTACCTCTAAGCTACACCGCCAGCCCCATTTTTTATTCTTTATTTTGAAAGAGAGTCTCACTAAGTTGTGGAGAGCCTCCCTAAATAGCTGAGGCTGGCCTCGAACCTGAACTGTCCAGTCTCAGCCTCCCAAGTACTGGGATTAGAAGTGTGCGCCACCATGCCTGGCTCATTGTGGGCCATTTAAATGAAGGAAGCTATATACAGCTCAATGCATTAACAAAGTAGACTGCTTACTTATAACACTTTGCTATTTTTTCAAACTATTGTCTAAATAAGTTTAAAAATCTCTAATAGTTTCTCAATAGATATGTAAATATATATATGCAGTTAAATTCAGTGCTTTTGAGATGATACTTGTTCTGATTCTATGTATCTGCCATCATTTTTTTCCTGAAGAGGTTTACAATTTCTTAATCTTCTCGCAGGGATTTTTTAGGATTTTACAGTGAAATTTACCGAGGTCATCTTCCCCTCGCAGCTGTTGTCCTGAGGAAGCAGGGCCCGGCTGTATGACATTTCTGGCTGCAGGCAGCAAGGCTGTCCTGGCTGTATTGTGAAACCTGGCAATTGTCACAGCCTGTCTTCCTCCCTGACAGATGACAGGCCTCTGTGATTGGTGCCTGTAGTCTGGGTAGACTTTTTTGCTTTTTTTTTAAAGGAAATATTGAGTGGAATTTTAAAAGAGCATCATGATTAAGACTCACTTTCCTTCAGTAAAGCAGGTTAATCCAACATAGGCATATCTCCTCTGCAACTGTTCTGTGTGTGTGTGTGTGTGTGTGTGTGTGTGTGTGTGTGTGTGTGTGTATGTGTGGTGTTGGGGATTGAACCCAGGGGCCTTCTACCTCTGAACTGCACGCAGCCCTTTTTTATTTTTGATTTGGAAACAGGATCTCACTAAGTTGCTAGGCTGGCTTCAAACCTGCAATCCTCCTGTCTCAGCCTCCCAAATACTGGGATTACAGTGTGTGCCACCATGACTGGCTCTGCACCTGTTCTTAACCAAACCTTTTGGAGTACAGAACAACTGAACAACAACAAAAAATTGATCCTAAATTCATTGTTCTTTTTTTTAAATACTTTTATTGGTAAATTGCAAGATCCAAAGTGATATATTCATGCCTGCATACATCACTTCTGACCCTAACCTCTTGATCCAAAAAGCCCAAATTGGAAGTAGAAATGGTGCATTTTCAAATTGGGGTAAAGACAGAGAAAATAGGGGTAAGATAATTTGAAGAGAAGTATGCATAAATTTGGCATAATAATGAAGAAAATGCTTTTAAGTGATATACATAGATATCAAGCCAAACAAGTTAGTGTATCTATTAAGAAACAAAAAGATCAGTGAGTATCCAGAGTGTGAACTTATGATGGAGAGGGAGAGGCAGACAGGGTCTCAGAATAAAAACATTAGCTTCCATGTGTCAGACACACAGGCATCTCGGTGTGTTACCCCATTTAGTTCTTGCAACAGAAGAGTGGGACTATTATGGTAAGTATTTACAGATGTGGGAACTCAGAGGTTGTATGGCTTGCCCAAGGTCACATAGCTGATGAGCAGCAGAACCAGAACTTCACCTCAGGTCTTTGACTCCAAAGCCCTCGCTCACTCTGATACACTGGCCTCCACAGCTGGCAGCAGAGGCTACGCCTAGAGTCTCCATTAACCCCTTGCCTTAGCGCACGTCGTCCTGGCCTTTGAGGCTGAGAAAGTGTCTCTGACACTGCCGTGTACCTCCTACTGTCCTGTACCTCCTACTGTCCCTTCCCGGGCCGAAGTGCCCTTCGCATGTGTGCCCAGATGCCGTGTGTGCTTGAGGGTCAGAGCACTTAAGGTGAAGCGGGTGAGAATTTGTGTCCCTTTGTGGACTCTGAGCTCCCAGGGAGCAGACCGTCTTTGTCTCCAGTGCCCAGTACATGCCTGGCCCTTTCTCTTTGAGGTAGGTGTTGAATGAAGGACTGAATGTGGGATCTGTCCATCTGAAAGTCCGCACATCCCAACCGGACACTGTATTGTCATTCTCACCCCTCTGCCCCCTCCACAGTTCCTTAGCTAAGGCACTGACTGTCACCCATGTGACCGGGCGTTCTCTGACTCCTCCTCCTTCCCCACTCACTGCATCCTATTGTTTCTGCCTCTGGAGCATCTCTGGCACTTTGTGGCTCAGGCTCAGACTCTTTTATACCCTACCCAGCTGCCCCGAGCGTCTCCTGCCCTGTCTCCCTCATCTGTTATCTCCCCTTCAGTGCTTCTCTCCCTCTACAGCAACTCGGTGTTTTTCTTCCACAAATATCTGATCTGGTCATCCTGCTGCCTGAATTCCTCAGTGCCTCTCCAAAGCCTCCAAGACAAAGCCAGAGTCCTCAGCAGGCCTCCTCCAGTGCAGCGTCCGTCCGGCCTCTGTTCTCACCATGCCGCTTTCTGCTCCCCGTGTGCACCCCACCAAGTGCCCAGCTTGGCCTGCAGCCCTTTGGCTGTGGGCCGCATCTCTGAGCAGCTGCCTGCATCGTGACTTTGACTCCCAGGGGATCTCCTCTGCCCCCCTCCCAGCCTCTCCATTCATAGGCGCCATGGAAAGTGCTGCCCACAGGCCTCTGGGTGGTTTCAGGTGACAGTTGCAGTTAGTAAGCTCTCTGTGCCACAGCAAGGTAAACATTGCCTTGCCAGAAGCTCAGATTTCCTGTAACCACTGTCCTTCTGCCTTGGCAACAGGCGTGGGAGGTTCTTGAATGCGGGAGGTTCTAGCCCCAAACCTGCACTAGCTCTTCTTGTTTTTGTGGTGCTGGGGATGGAATCCCTGTGTGTGCTGAGCAGGTGCTGTACCACCGAGCTACACCCCCAGCCCCAGCTTGTCTTTTTTAGCATCTTATGAAGCAGCAAGGAGTATAGATGGTAGCCTGAGCCGTTCCGGGGCATTGAAAAGAGTGTTGCAGGGCAGGGGGCGTGGCTCAGTGGCTGAGTCCCTTCCGAGCATGTGTGAGGCCCCAGGGTCAGTCCACAGCTCTGAAAAAAAAAAAAAAAAAAAAAAAAACAAACATGTTACTCATGGAACTGCATTTAGGATCTGTTAGGCCACCTCTTTTGCTGGGCTACAGCTAGAAAAGAATGAGGTTTGTGTTCATACCTATGGGCCCTTTGAGGCCGGCCCACCTGAGTGTTAACTAGATACAGTTTGGGGCTTGGATCGAATAGCATAGTGTTAAGAACTTGGACTTCAGGTTTGGGGTCTAACAGGCCTGCCTTAAATATTTTATCTTGCCAGCTATTAGTCATGTGATTTTTTTTTAAAACCAAGCTGCAGCTTTATCCTTGCTAATCCTTTGCATCCTTATTTATAAAATGGGAGTAAGAATAGTAACCCTGGGTGCGCTATCAGGAGTAGATGCAATAATGTGTGGGAAGCCCTGATGGCGATGCGGAGTCCTGAGACGATTCTCTCAGTGTCGGCAGCTGTTTCTGTGATGCTCTGACTGGTCGGTACTCTGCCCGAGCTCCAGTTTTGCAAGCGTTGTTGTGGGGCTTGCTCGTGCTGGGAGGTGCCGTCCTCCCAGGGTGTGGGCTCGTCAGCTGACGTCGGCATCTCATAAAGCCTTTGTGTGCTATAGATTAAACATGAGTAAGACTAAAGTGGGTGCAGTCCAAAGGCTTCACGGAATGTTCTTTGACCTGGGCAGGTAACAGCCACTTGGAAGTGTGGCTGGTCCCCAGCAAAATCATATTGGTGGAGCAGAATCTTAGTTGCCTGGCTTTGCAGCCTGAAATATCACACCTGTGAAAACACACAGCATTTTCATAAGGTGTTTCCAGGACAGACCTGGCAGGGCAGTTGTAGAGAGCCATGGAAAGCAGCGACTGTGCGTTGTGTGTGGTGTCCCCTCTCCCCCCATCCACGGTGGAGTGTCCGCACGAGTTCTCACCCTGGGGTCCTTTGTAGGAGAAGCTTGCAGACTCCCACATAAAGCACAGGCCTTCTCATCTCTTACCTCTTAATAGGAGTCATGTCTAAGAGTGTGGAGTTTAGACTGAGACAGACCCAGACTCGCGCCCTAGCCCTGCCACTAACGAGCTGTGTGACTTTGGGCAGGAGGCTCAGCCTCCCTGTGCTTTAGTTTCTTCATCTGTAAAATTAAGTTAATAATTAGAGCCTGCTCTACAGGATTATCAGAATTAAATGAGGAAAGAGCATGGAATGCATTGAATGTAGTGTCATGGATTAAGTGCTCCATAAATGTGAGCTATTATAATGGTTCTGTAGGTGTGCAAACCATATTCCACAGGGTGTTGTACTCAAGCAGACACCAGGGTATCTTGAAAAAAATCCCTCTTAAACTCAGTGCCGCTCACTGAGAGGGGAGGAGGGGACTTTATGATAAAGCAGAGCATCAGCCCAGCATGGAGGGTGAGGACTTTGTTCTGTGAGCTTTGATGGTTAAGACTGCTGGAAGCTGGGCATGGTGGCTCATGCTTGTAATGCCAGTACTTGGGAGACAGGAGGATTGCAGGTTCGCAGCCAGCCTCAGCTACTTAGTGAGGTGTTCCACAACTTAGTGAGACTCTGTTTCAAAATAAAGGGTAAAAAAATAGAGCTGGGGTGTAGCTCAGAGGTAGAATGCCTGGGTTCAATTCCACAAAAAAAAAAAAAAAAAAAAAAAAAAAAAAGGACTGCTTGGAGTTGCTCGAGAGCTTCCCTCTCCAGCCTTTGCAGTTCATGGTGTTTCCTTGTGTGATTAGAAGTATTTCCCCCTCCATCACGATTCCAGATGCTGTTTTTAACTAGAGTTTAGATGAATCTTCTGGCCTTGCTCATTCATTCATTCCTTCATCAAGCATTTTTCAGTGCCTGCTGTGCCATGGTGGGAGGGTGGTGGCTGGAATCGCTGTGTGGCCAGAGATTAGAGGAGTCGGTAGAGGAGAGGCAGATGGGCAGTGCACATGGCACAGATGGGCCTCCCGGGCACGGCGGCTCGAAGAGAGCAGCGCTCTCCAAGGGCTTCCTGGGACCATGGTTTGGCTGAGCTCCTGCTCCACCCGGCATGGGTGACCTGGTAGATTGGAGGTCAGTAGCCTCCAATCATGTCTCAGTGCTGCTGTGCCCCATTGTACTTCCGGGGGTCCACACCTGGGCCCCTGCGCCACGCCCGCACCTGCCACGAGGCTCTCTGGATAGGCCGAGGGAGTGCTGCTCCCACGTGTGGTCCCTCCTGGAAAGCTGGCTCCATCACCGACTCCTGGTCTTCCTGCAGGGTCTGCTCAGAACATCTCTTCCTTAGAGGCCATCCAGGTCCTCCCATAACTGCCTCACCTCCCAGTGCATCCGGCCTCTTCTTTTGCAGTTCTCATCACCCATGCGACCGGTTTTTTGATGTCTGCCTCATCAGTAAATCCATGAGGACAGGGAAAGCATCTTTGCTGAATGTTTGGCACATTCTGATTGCTCTCTGCATTTGTTTACTGACTGAATTTATAGAGGATTAAAAAAAAAAAAAAGCAAGCATTAACCTTTTGATTTATCATGGTCTTGTTTTCTAAATAATGCCCAAACAGAACATTTTATCATTTCCCAGTCACACGCACACATTGTCTTGTAGGTCATGCTTTGAGATGGCCTTTTTCAGTGACTATTTGCATTGGACAAATCTCGCTGTTTTCTTCTCCCTACAGAATGAAATGTGCCTGGCCACCCAACAGCTTTCTAAGCAACTGCTGGCATATGAAAAACAGGTAACTTAATAGTTATGTGGTATGTGATTCTATGCTCTGGTCTCTCTAAAGTGGCTTTTTAAAAAAGAATTCTCCAAAGGCATTTTTTAGAGACTTGCCTGTTCGCCCTTCCTTCATCACTGTTTTTTTCATTTTGTGTTTTTCTTTCTTTTCTTTCCCACTGATAAATTCTACCTGGTGACCATCCCAGGGTCCCTGTGAAGTATTCTAATGAGCCTGCAGAAGTAATCAGCTCCCTGGAGGGGTCAGAGTGTCCAGGGGACTACAAGGGAACCAATACTAACCATTCCAGGAAATAAACACTCAACTAAAGCAATCATGTTCAGACAGAGGGTGATGACCAAGGAAGGGTTATAACCACACAGGGGGGTGGGCGTGTACCTGGGGCAGAACAGAGAGGAGGCTCTAGTTTTCCTCACTAGACTCCTGTGGGGGACGTGCTCTCAGGAGATGAGGGAAGTGGCTGTGGAGGGTGGCGTTTTGAGGTGACACTTCAATGCCAAATCCCCACATTCAGTTAACACCTGGCTCTTTTATTCTCCCATCTTAGAATTTTGCTCTTGGCAAAGGTGATGAAGAAGTAATTTCCACGCTCCACTATTTTTCCAAAGTGGTGGATGAGGTAAGATAGCAATGTGGAAGATTTTTTATTTGATTCATTTTGAATTTTCTTTCATCTTTATTTTGGCCCATCTCCATTTTTAAATATCTCCTTAAATATCTGAAAGGATATTTCAATGTGTTGATCATCCATGGTCCACTTCATAACAGAGGTTGTACACTATTGTATTTGTTTGTAGTTTGAAAGGGAAGGCTTTGATATTCATGAACAAAAGAAAGATTTCTAAGAATTCGCTTTCCTAAAGAGGATGTATTAGTTTCTCAGAGTTGCCATAATAAATTATCACAGCTAAATGGCTTGAGACATAAAGATGCACTCTTCAAGGTTCTGGAGGCCAGAGGCCGGATCAAGGCATCTGCAGGGCCTCACTCCCCCAGAGGCTCTGAGGGGTCCTCCCTTGCCTCTCCAGCTGTGGCTCGCGGTGTCCCTGGCCTGTGGCAGCGTCACTCCAGTCTCTGGCTTCACATGGCCTCCCCAGTCACTATGTTGCCCCTTCTGTTTGCATATTCTCTTAGACGACCACTTGGCCTTGGGCTTAGGGCCCTTCTGGAAAATTCAGGATGATCTCACTTCAAAATCCTACATCATATCTGATTCCAAACATGTACACGTTCTAAGTGGACATGCCTTGGGGAGGGAGTCACAATTCAACCCACCACAGAGGGTTTCCTACAACTGTTCTTATAGCTATATTGTATAATACATTTGGAATATTTGTGAAAAGCCATTATTGTTATAGGAAATGTGCTTTCATCCTAATTGTAGAAAACAAAGAGCTCAAAAACTATTGGTGCCAGGCAAATTGGCATTTACTCTGCAATATTAAGTAGGGATAAATAGTTCCATCTTTCAAGGAATTTGCAATACGTACTTACAGTAGAAAATCATAATAGAGCAAGCAAAAAAGAATGTGGATGCCATTTAACTGTCCAGTCGTTGATCCACAGTAGGTGCTGTCTTCAGTTTACAAAATGAGACATTAACATTTATATAAAATTATACTGATTGACCACCGGTTCAACAAGCCATTATTCATTCAACAAATGTTTGATCACCTGTTGCTTTGCACACTCTGTTCTAGACACAGGAGATATAGTGAACAAATCATCTAGGGTTTTGAGTGTTTTGTTTGTTGAGCTTTTTCTTCTGTCCCACTGAACAGTGGGGCGGGGGGGGGGACAAAGTTTTTTCCTACTATATTTTCAACACTTAATATAATCTCTCAGTCACCAGTTTAACTTAATTCTGACACTTATCTACCTGGAGAAAGCCTCAGATCCCACAAGTTAAGGGCTCGATCCCACAAGACTGCCCCAACTACAGATGCCCGTTGCAAGTCCAGGCTTCTGGTACTTCTGACCAACTGGCTACACATTGAGGGTTCCCATAACCCCCTCCTGGGGTGTGATCATTTGCTAGAATGGCTCACAACTTGGGGAAACATGTTTACCACTTTATAATAAAGGATACAGATGAACAGCCAGATGAAGTGCATAAGCAAGGCCTGGGGAGGGCTGTGGAGCTTCTGTGTCCTCTCGGGGTACCGCTCTTCCAGCACCCCCATGTGCTCAGCAGCCTGCAAGCTTGTGAACCCTGTAGTTGAGAGATTTTCGTGGCAGCTGCGTCATGTAGGCATGATGGATTGTTAACTCAGTCTCTCTGCCCTCTCCCCTTCCTAGAGGATGTGAGTGGGCTGAAAGTTCTATGCCTCTAAGCTTCTAACTGTGGCTTGACCTTCCTGGTGACCAGTACCTGTCCTGGAGCCCACCAAGAGGTGCCTTATTAGAACAAAAGACAGTCCTATCACTCAGAAAATTCTAAGTATTACGGTGCCAGGACCTGGGGCCAAAGACCAAATGTTAGAATAAGGTCCTCCCAGCACCCCTGCCACCCAGGAAATTACAAGTTCTGTGCCACGAACTGGGGGCAGGGACCAATAGGCATTTTCCATTATATCACATTATCACATCCACTATTGTGGCTCTTTAAAATGTGTGTTGAAATGGATAGAGGATAAGTAGAGAATGCAACTACGGAGGAGCACAGAGTGATTTTGGAAAGGTGGGGAGAAGAATTCTTAACAACGAATAAATAACCTGGGGAGAAGAGTAGATATACCTACTGAAGGCATGTGTGTTCTGAGAGGAAGAGTTGCTAGGAAATGTGGCTGGTTGCCCAGACTCTGGAACTAAGACTTCCAAGGAAAATATTTACTCACAACCGTGTTTTTCTTGGCAACACTGATGAATCTTTTGGTGATGAGTGAATCGTTCCCAATGGATGGGAGTGTGATTTTGTAGGTAGTATCACAGAATCTTGGAAGGTTGGCTCTGTAAGAACTGTCACACAAGCTGCTTGGTCTCAAGAGACCCCAGGAAGCATGGTTAGCCAGCGGGGCCTAAACTACCAAACCTGTGCCGCCTCGGCAGCGCTGTGAGCAGAGGACAAACCCCAGGTCTCGGGGCGGCGGAAGAGCACACATTTAGATCCCAGAGCCTGTGGTTACACCCCGAGCTGTGTTGCTTCTGTGCTCTCTGGATTTGGAGAGTTACCTGCCTGTCTGTAAAACGGGGACAGTAAGTTCAAACTTACAGAGTGGTTGGGGCACAAACAGTGCCCTGAATGGTAGCACTGATGGTGACCGCTAACTAAGATAGGGTGCAGTAAGCCCTTGAGGCAGCAGGGAGAGCGCATCATGAGCTGTCGAAATGACCCGGTCAGGGGATCACAGTCAAATATGATCTTAGCCCTCTTCTAGAGAGCGGAGCCTGCAGCCTGCAGCCTGGCCTCTTTGCCTCAGTAGGGAGCGTGCTTTCTCCAGCTTAATCCCAGGCCTGCAACTGGCTGTGGGTTTAGGGCTAGTCGGTTCCCAGCAGGCCTGTTTCTCTGGTGTGACTACAGCCAGTGAGAGAGCCAACGGTGCCTGCTAAGGGCTGCTGCGGCCACTGCCAGCCAGCACAGCACTGCCGTGCTCCAGGGGGCGTGGCTGCAGAGAGAACACTGGGTCAGAGTTTGCACAGTGAACAAAGAATAACTGTGGCTAGGAGACGCCTTGAGCAAGCCTCACCGATGCCCCACTCAGCCTGCTGTTCGTTTGTAGTACCTCTAGGCCTCCATCCTGTGTGCTTTCCGAGGGTCTTTATTTGCTAAGGAGGTCTCTCGGAGCTGTTCACCACACAAAAGTGTTCTGTGGGATCCCTTGGTAAAATGGGACCGTGCCAGTAACGATGTATATATTTTTCTTCAAGAGAGTTCTTTATCTTTCAGCTCAATGTTCTCCATACAGAGCTGGCTAAGCAGTTGGCAGACACCATGGTTCTACCTGTTATACAATTTCGAGAAAAGGATCTCACAGGTAATGCCACTGAGTTCACTGCAGTTACTTTTGAAATATTGTTGAATTCACTGAACAGTAATTCTGACTGCACTGATTTTGTTCAATGCGTGGGTCATTGAAAAATGCCTTTCTTTTCGAGTGGTTCCATGTAGCAAGCTTTCACCGACTCCCCACCATGCTCCTGGCGCACCTGCAGGAGGTAACAAGCAGACCAGATAGACGTAGAAACTGATGATCGTACTGTCGTGTGATAAGGTCTCAGGGCAGAGACGGACAAGGAATGGAAGGGGCAGAGAAAGGCTTGACTACCTTTCAGGACTAGGGTGCTCGGGAAGGAGTCTTGGAGAAGATGATCTCGGAGCTGGGTTTCACATGGTTTATAAATATTTACCAAGTACGCAGTGATGCTGAGGCCTGTGTTACCAGTCAGGGGACATGAGTAAGAGCGTGCTGTTTCTGGGGAACCTCAAATGTTCTGGAATGTCAGGTGGGAGGCTTAGAGAGGGGAGGTCAGGGGGAACACGTGCTTTCTCTGTCAGGACTCCAGAGTACAGCAAGTGAGGGGGGCTGAGAGGTTCAGAGAGCCTAGGTGGTCTTTTGGATTAATTTTGGTTCTTCAACTAAAATAAAACTTCAGAATCATTTTATCTCTTAAAAATCAAAGTAGTTCAAAAGTGAATATAAAAAAAGAATAATCTTGAAAAACTTAATTGATCCCAATTTTCTTGTCCTATTCTTTCTTCTTTCATTGAAAGTATTACTTAGTAAAGAATCATATTTGAATAATATTCATATAAAAATTGCTGACAAAAAAAAACCCTGAGTACTAGAAGATCTGTTTCAGTATAGTGCCTTGGGTGTGGTGGCGCATGCCTATAATCTGAGTTCTCGGGAGGCTGAAATAGGAGGATCACAGGTTTGAAGCCAACCTCAGCAACTTAGTGAGGCTCTCAGCAACTTAGTAAGACCCTGTTTCCAAATAAAAAATAAAATTGACTGGGGGTATAGTTCAGAGGTAGAATGTCCATGGGTTCAATCCCTAGACCACAAAAATAAATAAACAAATAAATAAAAACATATAACCTTAAATTTTTTTCTAGGCGGGAAAAAACCTTAGGTTGGGGGCCGTGGAAGAGCTGGCATAAACTCTACCCAAGGCATTTGACAGCCTTAAAACTTAATAAGTAAAAATAATAATACATCAGTTAGCTTGTTTAAAGAAAAATGTTCGTTGAGAGGAACTCCACTGCTTTTTAATTGTTGCTCATCTATAATTGCATGAGAAGCCCAAACCTGCTAAACACATTCATAGGCTGGTCACCAGTCCTAACTGAAGGCCCCACTGGGTGCTTTTAAAAAAAGATTTTCTCTAAAATCTTTAGTCATTCAGAGTGTGTAGGAAATCACTTGCTGTCAGAAAGCATATTATCTCCCGGGATGCTGTGTGGCCAGCCTTCCAGGCTTGTCTGTGGGAAGCAGACCTGGGACGGAGAGCGTCAGCAGCATTAGTGACAGTGGCCTTTTGTCAATCCAGCAGGACCAACACTTGAATTAGTCCTGCTCCCACAGAATAGCAGTTCTTTTTAAAAGGAGAATGAAACTGCTCAGTAGAAGTAAAAAGAAAAGCTTCTTAGTATCTGTGAAAAAAGCTAAATTATACTTTTCTGGTGACGCAAAAACATAAGTTTGAAGTGTTTGGCCCAGTTCATACTAGAGTCAACACCAGAACCAAATTAGGATCTGGCATCCCATCTGCTTAGCCAGTGGTGCTTTATCTTACATTTCATTTTCTTTTCTTCAGTTATCCCCCAAACACATAATCTGATTGAAGAGAGCATCAGAGATATTAAGGAAGCTATTTAAAATTGATAGATGAAAACATAATAAAACTCTGCTCCCAACAGGAAGTAGAAGGTGAGAAAGAAAGAAGACCACAAGAGGGGCAGGCAGCAAGCAGCCTCGCTTCATAAAGAATAAGAATAATGTACAGAGAAAAGTAAAAGCTGGAGGCAAACTCAAAGATAGCGTAGACAATGTGAAACGCTTTGCTGTGTTTGATAGAGTAGGAATGGAGCGTGCTAGAATCATAGGAAGTATCACTTTCATTTACATGTCTGTCCCCGTGTTTTTAAGATTTTAACCATAGCCATCCACTGCTCTCAGAGACCTCTGCTCTAGTCTTGGATCTGTGGGGTAATGGTCACTGGTCGTAAGAAGAGTAGACAGCCTGCACCACAGCCTTTTCTTAGCCTAAGAAGCACTGTGTATGCTTTTGTGCAGTGGTGACTCTACTTAGTCAGATGTTAAAACGGCAACAGCAGGGAATTCTGGGTCCCAGGTGTAGTCCTGACTACATTCTGAGGAAGGATGCATTAAGATACTTTAAGAATCAGAATTTACATTCATACTCCTGGTTTCCATGACAAGTACCTGGCCGCCACAGCTGTCTGCCCGTGTCTCCAGAGGGCTGTCTCCTCAATGAGGACAGGATTCCGGGCCAAGGCTGTGAGAGCAGAGGACCTGAGGGGGTACAGGCGGAGCCCGTCTGCTTATCTCCTCAGGAAGGCAGAGCTCGGGGTGGACATGGATCGTTTTTCTTTGCTCTGAGCTGTTTTCTGTTCTCTTGCGCAGAAGTAAGCACTTTGAAAGATCTGTTTGGACTCGCCAGCAACGGTAGGCACCTTCCCTTCTTGCCACATGGGTTTAGTATGTGTGTGGGAGAAGATACTGAATGATGTTCTTGCCTTTCAGCCTTTCTGGGTGCTCAAATGTCTTTTTCTTTCTAGAGCATGACTGCTCAATGGCAAAATATAGCAAGCTGCCTAAAAAAAAGGAGAATGAAAAGGTGAGCACACCTTACAGGTTACGTTTCACTTGGTTTACTTAAGCTCCTTTCATGTCTTCCTCTTGTGACATTAGGGTAGTTGATAATGAATTTATTTCTTTTTCTTATAGATAGACTTTTTAAATTACTTATCTCAAGTCTCTTAAGTAGACCTCCACTTCTCTACGCTAACTTTTCAAGCGGGTTTATTAAACACCAGCTCGGAACCACTGTGAAGTTGTAATCACAAGGTCATCTTAACTTTGCTTTGGCCTTTGTCAGGTTGTCTAACTTGCATCCATTCCAGTGACTCAGGCTCCTTGCCCAGGTGCTGACCCTGATTCTCTAGCTTTCAAGGTGTTTTGCTATGATGGATAATATTAAATATTTTCATACATACAGCCTTTTGCTTCTGTTAGATGATTTCCTTGGAATACAATCTTAGTCGTGGCTTTCCATGGCTGCTGCCATATTGTTCTAGAAGTCTTAGTGCTGAATGCAACCTCCAGGAGGATATCGGCCTTGCATTAGTGCAGCCTCACGGTCCTGAGATGCTGTTGCCTTGGTATTTTTAATTGGGATATACTAGAAGTTGAGATGAAATCTTACCTGTGTGTTACTGTATTTGTCACAGATGGTTAATATGAATAACAGAGCATGTTTTGAAGTTGGGTGTTCTTACAGAATTGTCTCAACTGGCAGACAGCTTGATGTGTTCCCTTCTTTTAATCAGCTGAAGGCTGAAGTCGGGAAGGAGGTGGCCGCTGCACGGCGGAAACAGCACTTATCATCCCTTCAGTACTACTGTGCCCTCAACGCGCTGCAGTACCGCAAGCGGATGGCCATGATGGAGCCCATGATAGGCTTCGCCCACGGACAGGTAGGGGAGCCCCTTCTGGAGGGGAGAAAGCCAGAGGCAGAATTTAGAAGAAGCTAAAGCGTCACTATAGAACAAAACAGATGGAGCAGCCTCCCTGGAAACTTCCTGGGACCCAGCACTTTGGAGAGCTTCCTGCTTGGTTGAACTATTATGAGCTGGGTACGTGAGGAGGTATATTCAGGAAATGATGGCCCGGATCCCAGCCTCCCTTGGGAGCGGCCTGCATGGCCTTGGTCTTTGGTCCAAATGAAAGCTCGGCCTGGTCCAGTTTTCCTAGAAGCAGCTTCTGCTCGGGTCAGGGTAGCCAGCTTATCACCCAGGGTTGTGTGCATTCCTTTACAGCGCTACAGTCAGGCTCATCCTCAGCTGGCTGTCCTCAAAGGGTACACCCCTGAGGTCACCACCAGTGTCTTTCCTTCTGTGGCACAGGGAAATATTGCCCGGGCTTTATGAAGTGTTCTTTAGATAATGTATGTGGCTTCTTCCCTGCCATTTAGTGGTCTGCTGACTGTTTGTCTTAAAGATGGGAGCTCTATTGTTACGGCACAAGACAGGAGTGGCAGGGACAAGCATGAGCACAGCAGGCTGGTGGCAACACCCACTCCCCTCCCACCCTGCCCTGCTCTGTCCCCGATGTGCCGACTCCAAAACCTCATTTGGCATGTGAGAAACGCGCCCAGGAATCCGTTCTCATTTGACAACCTATGAACAGAAAGGGAAGCAAGAAAGCAAAATATTGATTAAAAATAAAGCCATTGTTAAAAACAAAAACCCATATATGAGCATCTTTTACTTTCATAACACATTTGAAAAGTACATATACTTCAAGAGACACAACTTCCGCTTCATTCAAGGAAAGGGAAATGAGAGATCTTTAAGTATCCGGGCTCAGCTGCTGGTTTTCTTATGTTTGCCTTGTTGAATGGGGAGCTCACTACAGTCAGCTTAAGCTTTCAGAGACAGTATTTGAATAGAGCAACATAATCTTTCTGTGTCATCTGAGTAAAGCTGGATTAAACCCAAACTGGGCACTGCCTGGCTGGGGGTAGTAGCTCTCTGCAAATCCTCAGGAGCCCCACAGCCTCCTGGCGATGGGCACTTGCGGTGGACTCTCCGTTGCCCTCCTCCCTCCCTGGGTTAGGTATTGCACCTCTGACCTGGTAGATGTCCTAGCATTGCTGGAGACCAGTACTCTCTGTTCTCTCTAGTCAATACCTCCTGTCATGTGTGCCCTCTCTGGATTGACAGTCCCTGGATCGTGTCTCAAAAAGACCAAAGGCTCCAGTCTGATCTGCCAGTGCCATGGAGTGTGTTAGTTGGTGGAAGGTCCCCACAGGCCCAAAGGATGGGTTTGGTGCCAGCCAGTTCCCTTCTCTTTCCTAGTCAAGGACTGCACCATTTCTTCCAGCCTCGACCTTTTAAGTTAGTGCCACTGGTCACAGGAAGAAACTGTGGGTACTGTGTTCCCTGGGCCTAGGAGAGCAGCACCGTCATTGCTAGGTGGCAGAAGCAGCAGTTTTGAGGACTGAGGATGGTACATTGCATTTTTCATGTGAAAGGTGTGGAGATTTCAAGATATAGGACTAAAGCCCAGTGTGGTGGCGCACGCTTATAATCCCAGCATTCGGGAGGCTGAGACTGGAGGATCCAGGTTCGCGGCCAGCCTCAGCTACCTAGTGAGGCACTCCGCAACTTAGTGAGACCCTGTTTCAAAATAAAGAATAAAAAGTAGGGCTGGGGATATAGCTCAGAGGTAGAACGCCCCTGAGTTCAATCCCCAGTACCGCAAAAAAAAAAGATACAGGACTAATTAGTCCCTTCTCCTATAGACTTTTAAAATCCTAATGAGAACCATAGTCCTTCTCTCAGACGAGTTTGTCTTCCAACACCAGCCAGTCTTTCCGATGATTCAGAGGCATTTCCTTCTTCCTCATCAGCCCTGGGAAGTCTGGTTTAGGGAGCACCTACCTTTGTTAGTTGATGATGTGACCATTGCATTCCTGCTGTTCATTAGCGCCAATTTGGTGGAGACTGCATCAGGCTTCTGTCAGCACCACCCACTCGTGTGGAGGTGCCTAGGCTCCATGTCCACCTGCTCTTGTCCTTGTTAAACAGGTTTGCAATTAAATCACAATTCAGTCCTGATGCCTACAAACTGAGGATTTCTAATCTGTGTACAGGTTCTTGAGCACATAAAAGTGAACTCTAGCATAGTGTCCTCAGGGTAAGTACTAGGCAATGTGGCTGTAGAAGCCAGTATCTTCCATTCATCAGGTTTTTTAGGGCTTACGTGAGCCCCTGCCCTGGGGCTTGCATAAGTGTCCTGGCAGAAGAGCTAAGCCATACTCAGAGCAGAAACTCCACAGGAGCTCAGGCAAGGGAAGGAAATGCCTTGGGATGTTGTGCCTTGAGGAATGCAGAATGCTCACTTAACAGATGAATGACACTAATGATGAGTATCATTTTCACATTTGACATTGCAGGGACTCAGATGGCACTTACAGTATTGATCTCTGTAATTCAGAGATGGTAGAGCATTAGGATAATTGTGGTCATCATCTGTTTTTACTCTGTGATAACTAAAAACCTTGGCTTTCCTAAGGTGTCTGGGGAATAGAAGGAAGGGCGTCAGAACCTTGCTGATTACACCTAGTGGCCTCCTCAGGGAGAGAGGTGGATTTCCTTGCCCATCACCAGGGCAGGGTGGGCTTCCAGGTCAGACAGATGAGCTGGGTGATGCATGAGAGAATGACCATGCTGAGTTTTCTTTCTTCGTGACCTGGGCTTGCAGCTGTCCCTTCCCCACTACCAGGCATGTAAGGTGGAGCAGTTCCACTTTCAAACTGAATCAGTGGCCACAGAGGCCACTCTCCCCTGGGCAGGGAAAGCGTCCACAGGACGTTGGGGAGCAGGAGGGGCCTCACCTGTGTTGAGCAGCTACACAGTGCCAGAGCCCTACACTTCCTTTATGTACATAACCCCCCGTGTCAAGGTTGGAAGAGGCTTTCAACCATCTTTAGCCAAGTTCTCCCTCTGTAGCATCTCAGCCATGTCGCCATCCGTCCATCCATCCATCCATCCATCCATCGGACCTGCATCAGTTACACATGGCTCAGTGAGCAGGTTTGGTCAGATAGATGGTGGCCTTCAGGGTGAGGTAAATGTCTCATGCTGGGTAACTGCTTGTCCAGTTCTTGCTGGTGCTGAGTGTCTGTCACATGTCCCATTTAGTGTTAGAGATAGAAAGGTAAGATCTCAAGAAACTTACTATTTAGAATTCATATGAGAAAAAACTGCTGCTGGTAATCTCAAATATTATCAGTCATAATTATTGAAATATGTGGTATGTTCCAAACACCTACATTATTCTTGTTATTTGCTGCCTTTCAGCAAGATAGCTAGATTCTACTTTGTGAATTTTACAAATGCACTTGGGACTTTGGGAGTCACTGTCAGCCAGTGTGGTGGAGGCTCTGGAGAGATCCTACGAGAGCTGCTCCCGTCGGGGGCAGCAGTCCAGGCCCGCTGCCCCTACTCTGTTGGTCTCACTCTTAAAGAATTCAGCAACCACTTCCCATAGATGATTTTCAGCGTATCATAATTATATCTTTCAGATTAACTTTTTTAAGAAGGGAGCAGAGATGTTTTCCAAAAGCATGGACAGCTTTCTATCCTCTGTGGCAGACATGGTTCAAAGGTAATGCGCTCTCTGGTTTGGATCTTGTGTATGCTTTGCCTCTGTCCTGCTGGATGGAGTCTGGGAGCAGGGTGCACCTCAGAGCCTTGTCCATTCTGAGGGACAGGGAACCATCAGTGGACAGCGGGACTCTCAGAAACAGCCCCCTCACTTAGCTACCAATCCTTGGGAATATCTGCAGCAGAGTTGGATAGTAATGGCTTCTGCACTTTCCATCTTGTGTGGAACCCAGGGTACTTCCCCAGGGAACCCCAGAGCCTGTTGTCAGTCGCCTTTGTTAACATTCAAGCTTCAGGTCATAAGCCTATAAGCCCAGTTTAGGTCTGCTTTATCCTCTATGCTAATGGGATTAGCGGCTAGAAATGTTGCAATTTTTCTGGAAACTCTGACCATCTCATTAATTTATAATGCACAAGCAAGGCACTGAGCCTCTTTTGAATTATTTTAACAAACTGCAGCTAAGCCATGCAAGTGCTCATAAAAAAAAAAAAAAAATCCATTCTTATGATCTTCATTAATGGATGGTGCGGCCACATTGCCACATTGGCTTCTGCCTCCTCCCACCCAGGCAGCCCTGGGCCCTGCACATCAGGTTCGTGCACCCTGCCCACAGATGTGTGGCTCCTCAAATACTTGTCGTGACTTCTGGAGTCTGAGTTCGTGTGTGTGTGTGTGTGTGCGCGTGTGTGTGTGTGTGTAAAATAGATGAAATAGTGAATATGGAATTTCATGTGCAAAAAATGAAAAGGTTGCTCATTTTCTCGAAAATGCTACATTTCAGAATAGCTTATGTAGCCAAGCAGTAGAATTTCTTGAGGCAGAAGTCTGCCTGCACGACTCTGGAAATAACGAATGAGTCCCAAGAACAACCAGGTCCCAGCCTTCAGACTTGAGGGTTGGGGAGTTGAAGGCAGACGCCCCTTCCTGAGAGTCACTGAGCTGGTTTCTTCCCAGATAACTGGCAGCAGTGAGGGAAGCAGGTTACACTTCCATTATGCTAGAAAGCAATTTGTGAAATGCAATTTCAGTTTCTTACCTTTTGATTTGATTATTAGCCCTTGGGACTGTTAGGAGACAGTGAAAGAAGAGAGCCTACTAAATTATCCCTGAGCGTCCCCTTTCTTCCTTAACTTTCAGTGTGTTTGTGTAGGGGCAGGGGGGAGGGTACTGGAGACTGAACCCAGGGGCATTCTACCTCTGAGCTACACCCCCAGCCCTTTTTATTTTTTTGTTTTGAAACTAGGTCTCACTGTGTAGCTTAAAGCCTTGCTAAGTTGCTGAGGCTGGCCTCGAACCTTGATTCTCTTGTCTCAGCCTCCCAAGTACTGGGATTACAGGCATGCAC
This sequence comes from Graphiurus murinus, assembly GCA_004027655.1. Taxonomy (NCBI): domain Eukaryota; kingdom Metazoa; phylum Chordata; class Mammalia; order Rodentia; family Gliridae; genus Graphiurus; species Graphiurus murinus. The sequence goes on from PVLC010001058.1 coordinate 145,069, forward strand.
ACAGTCTTTTTCTCATCCTGCTTTAACTCTCAGCACCCCGTGGCTTTCTGCGACTCTGGGAGAGCCCTCCATATTTCAATATTTCTCGTGTCCAAATCACTTTATTAGTGCATGGCAGGACCTTTATGCCATGTGTTTGAGATGTCATGATGTCCTCGTCCTGAAGATCCCTGAACCTCTGCCTTCTTTCCTTGTCAGCATTTCCATGAGCTGTTACTGGCAGCAGCCGTCCAGCTGACCATTAACTGGGCATTACCATCAGAGCATGCGCCCTGACGACCCAGCCTCCCGTGGGGCATCCCTCTGACAAAGTGTACCGAGTTACAGGGGTAACAGGCAGCTGGTGGGGTTCCTGAACTGACCCTTGAAGCACTTGACCCTCCTGGCTTAACTGGCTAAAGCCCTCAGCTTAAGAATTTCAATTTTCCTGTCACTTAATTTTATGTGGGTAGGGAGATTACACATCCACTCTCCTCCAAACCACAGGGTGGTTTTGCAGCCATGCTGCTGTGCATTAGCAGCCAGCTGCCTGAGAGGCCCCGTGGTGGTAACTGGTGGTGGTGCCAAGGCCTGGCGGCCCTTCAGGGAGATGGTGCCCCAGGTGCTGTGCCGTTCTCCAAGCCCAGCTAAAATCCAGGCAGGGTGGTGTGTTTCCACCCACCCACAGAGCAGGGCTTAAGTCCCTAACCTCACAGTGATATATTTCTACCTTTTTTCGTGGATCCTTTGGGGTATGCTGTGCATGTGTGGAAACATGTTTTCAAAAAATTAGGGGAACCAGTTAGAAGCAGTTACTTCCTATTGTGTTCTTTTGGACCCTGGAGGTCTTGGATTAGCTCACAAGTTTTTTAGCCTGAGTCAGTATGTGGTGAAGGAGACAGGGAAGGAGTTACTAAAAGTTTCCTCTCACTATACAAAATGTCACGTTCATGTACGTGAGTATATTTCTGAAGAGACAACCCTTATCGTTCATCAGATCCCTGGTGCAGTGGTGCATACCTGAGTAGTAATCCCAACTACTCAGGAGGCTGAAGCAGGAGGATCACAAGTTTGAGGCCAGTCTTGGCAACTTAGTGAGACCTTGTCTCAAAATAAAAAAATAAAGTTGGGCGTGGTGGCACATGCTTGTAATCCCAGTACTTGGGAGGCTGAAACTGAAGGATCTGAGTTCTCGGCCAGCCTCATCTACTTAGTGAGGCTCTCTGCAACTTATTGAAACTCTGTTTCAAAATAAATAAAAAAAACAGATTGGGGGTGTAGCTCAGAGGTAGACTGCCCCTGGGTCCAACCCCCAGTTCTGAAATCAATATATAAATAAATAAAATGGGCTGGGAATGTAGCTCGGCGGTAGAGCATTCGTGTATTACGAATGAGGGCCTGGGTTCAATCCCCAGTACTGCCAAAAAGAAAACAAGGAAATGCTGAGGAACCCAAGCAAGCGGGCTGTCTGCCCTCGGCTGCCTCCTCCACATCCCGCGGTGCTTCGCCTTTCTCTGTGGTTCCATTCTCCCAGCCTTGGCAGTGACGGCAGGTTAGGAGGTGACGGGTTTGTGCTCCAGCTGCCTGTCCTGAGGTCTGCCATGGTAGAGTTCCTAGTCTTCTCATTCAAAGTTCAGAAAACTGAAATTAACCTAGACGACAGTTTGTATGGAGCTGCATTAAACATGAGAAGAGGTAGTATACCAGCCCCAAGTTACTTAACCACAGAAGAGACACAACCGGATTCCCTGGGCCCTCATTCCCTGACTTCAGTGTTCCTAATTCTGGCCTCCCCTCTAGCATGGTGGAGAGGTGGCACACCTCTGGAGTTTGCCTTCACAGATGGGACTATGTTGGGCAGGTGGTGTCCAGGACCTTATAGCCCCCTCCTGTCGCCCCTGGGTTGGGAGCCTGGTGAGGGCTGGCCCTGTGGGCAGAGGGGCAGCTGCTACTTGAAGCCAGAGCTTCAAGCTCCACACGGAAGCTGGGACCACTGTGTCGGAGCCTGGACACACCACTTGCTCTTCTGTGGGCAGCCGCTGGCCAGCTAGCCCATGTGGTCTTGGGCAGTGTATGGCCATCATAAAAGGAAAGTGTTTCCCTTGGCTTTGCTGTTGTACCTTGGTCCCACCTCCTGGTCACTTTCCCAGTTCCCACAGCTGTCCCTACCACCCCTGCTCAAACTAAGCGCAGGGTAGGAATGAATACTGTTCTAATCCTTCCCCAGGCTGCACACACATGCAACCTTATTAGATAGACTTGCCAGAGCTTCTCCTAAAATCTGCATTAACAGTGCCTAGCATGGTCCCTCCTTGCCAGCAGTGAAACTGTTCCGCAGAGTTCAGTGGGCTTGCTTATGTATGTGTGTGCTGGGGGAGGAGGTGTTTTTGTTGTTTTGCTGGAGATGGAACCCAGAGCCTCTTCCATACTAGATAGGTGCTCTACAACAAAGTCACACTCCAGCCCTCCTTGTGTTGCTTTAAATTGGCAGTCTTATAAACATTTTTGGTAATACAGAACCAAGACCTGTGATCTCTAGCTTTGTGGACCTAAGTTAGAGGGTGCAGAGCTGTGTCTGTGAAGCTGGCCCCTCCATCTTTAAGGCAGGAAGCTGGGGCAGGAGGTGAAGACCTGCCACTGCTTCTTAGAGGTGCTGAGTTGGGCAGCGATAAGTGACTAACCTAACCCTTTCTGTCTTAAGCATTCAGGTGGAACTGGAAGCTGAAGCAGACAAGATGCGGTTGTCCCAGCAAGAGCTACTTTCTGTTGAGGAGTCTGTTTACACTCCAGACTTTGATGTGGCTGCACCACAGGTCAACAGGAACCTCATCCAGAAGGCTGGCTACCTTAATCTTAGAAAGTAAGAATGCCAGTTTCTAAACTATTTTCCCCAGGATGTGGGAAAAACAATCTCTAAAGCCTAAGGGTGGGGTGGGTGGCCCTGGGGAAGAGCTCCCACACAACACCCCTCCTGGAGCACACAACGCTCTGGGACCTGAGTCCTGAAGCAGAGTTGCAGGAGTAGGAACCCAGTGCTGTGGACTCCAGGACACTGCAGGGTGCCCTGGCCTCCGGCCATTGAGGCCATTTGTAAATAGGCTGCTTAAACTGTTGTCATCCTGGATCATTCAGATCCCCGACCCCTGCTGGATGGTAGGTGAGAGCACTGTGCTCAGACACTCAGACCCAGATGGAGGCAGGAGGCAAGGGCCGGGAGCTTATAGTCATTCCCATTCATTGAGATTGGATCATACATTTGACACTCATGTCCTTAAGTGTCAGTTCTGAATGAAACGGGTGATCAGGTTTAAGTATTTGCAGCAGCAGAGAGGGGGTGATGTCAGGTGCATGCAGAGTAGGCATTGGTATTAGGCTGAGCCTCCATCTCTTCATCTGACAATCACATCTACTTCATATAGTTGTTGCAAGGATTGAAGGAGGTCATGCCTAGCAGGTAGGAAGCCCTCAGATGTTAGCTGTTGCCGTTTTTTAGAAATTACTGGAGCAGAACACCCAGTGTCTTGCATATACTTGCTACTCAGCCAATACCAAATCAAGTGAACATATCCAAAATCCATTTTATTTTTTTTCTGCTACTGGGGATTGAACCCAGGTCCTCATGCTTATGGGGCAAGTCTCTGTGATTGAGCGGTATCTCCAGCCCTTCAAGTATTTTTGCCATCCTGCAAGTGGGGGATTTGTGAAGAAGTGCCAGCACCTCAGGCGGAGCTCCTCTAAGGCCAGTAAACTGGAAATCACAAGCTAAGCATCCCATTAATTCTTCAGGGATAAAAAGCTCCACAAAGTCCTGGTGGTATTTGCCAGGGAACTCCGCTTTCCTCATGTAAGCAGCCCACCAATGGAGCCCACCTCTAGGAGAGCAGAACCCAGGTGGGGAGAGCACTCTAGAGCGAGGGGGTGATCGTTGACCCTGATGACTGTGTCGACTGATGACTCTAGCTGGGCTCATGGCAGTTCAGCGCCAGGTCCTAGAGGAACAGTCCTCCAAGTTTCCAGTTCCTCATGGACTGATTCTAGTTCCAGGTGGCAGGTTTGGAAGCCGAGGATAGCCAGAGGGTAGGCAGATTCTGCCTGCGTATCTGGAGTTGGTGCTGGGAGTAGCATTTCCCGTGGGAGTGGAACTCCTTGTCTGCCAGGTCATTCAAGCTAAATTGTATCCGTTCTGCCATTTTTTCACTTGAATAGTCTTCAAAGCAGTTTTGCTTTAATATAAAGAAATAGATTATTTCTAAAATGCCACCATCACAACTAGGATGCATCACTTATGCTTCCTAGTGTTAATGGCTTTTAAATACAATCCACACAGCAAAACAGGGCTGGTCACCACCAACTGGGAGAGACTCTACTTCTTCACGCAAGGCGGCAACCTCCTGTGCCAGCCCCGGGGAGCTGTGGCTGGAGGCCTGATCCAGGACCTGGACAACTGCTCGGTGATGGCGGTGGATTGTGAAGACCGGAGATACTGCTTCCAGATCACCACTCCCAACGGAAAATCGTAGGCCTCACAGGGTTTACTAGGGAGGAGAGCAAGGGTAGCGGCTCCACCCCAGCTGGAGGTTCCAGGCTCCTTCCTGATGGCCAGCCCTTCATGGGCGAGGCCCATTCCAGGTTATGTTGACTTTCTGGGATGGTTTTATGTTCTCTTTAAATAAGTATATGTGATCCATATGGGATCCGACCTGCCTTGTTTAAGGAGCCCCAGTGAGGCTAAGACGACGACAGAAGCAGATGCTTGTCAGCACAGATTCTGAGAGAAGGCTGTGGCTCCCCCTTGCCTGTTCCTGAACAAGCATTTACATCCATACTTTGGCAGTTCAGGGCAAGGACAGCAAGTAAGAGAACCACCAGAGAAGTCCGTTTTCCAACTGAGACAGAAGATGTGAACAGTACACTCAGCTACAGCAGTATCATTTGTTACTGTGCTGTCCCCACATACTCTAGGGACTTCAGGGGCCCAGAAGAAAGAGATCATACTTTAAACATCAGCAGCCTGGTAGTCATTCCCAACAGAGCCCTCCCTAGCAGATTCCCTCTTATTTAGTGTAGTGGTTTTGAAACTCTGCCCCTGGGAATTCAGTCCCATGAAAGTGCCATGGGGCTCCCCTGACTGCAGGGTGGGTGTGGGGGATGGTGTGGGTGGTCTCTTCTCCCAGACTGATAGAATATTTTTATATTTTGTACTGGGCATTGAACCCAAGGGTGCTCTACCACTGAGCTACATCTCTTGCCCTTCTTATTTTTTGAGACAAGGTCTTGTTAAGTTGCCAAGGCTGGCCTTGAACTTGGGATCCTCCTGCCTCAGTCTCCCAAGTAGCTGGGATTACAACTATGCACCACCTTACCTAGCTAGCAGAGCAGTTTTATACATCATCCTTCCTCCTTTGTTTAGTCATCATCCTTTGGAGGGCAGTGGAGCTAGGAATGAAGAAACCTGGATTCTCGTCATGGTCCCAAGCACTTATTTCACTCTGGGCCTCAGTCTCCTCAGACATAAAATTGGCATAAGACCTCTCTTCTCCCATCTGCCCCCAACTAACAGAGGTGGAATTCCTTTAAAGAGTCCAGGCCTTCACAAAGGCTGGGCAGTGTGATTGTCACATTCCCTGGCCCTCTGTATGTAGGATTTTCAGTCTTTAGAAATTGTGCCAGCACCTCCCTCAGGCACGGTTGGGGCCGATTGGTGCAGGAGTCCTGGTTGCCTTGGATCATCTAAGAGGAGGTCAACAAAGATGAAAGGTGGTCCTCGCTGTTGAATGACAGACTTGGGCCAGCAGACCTGAGTCCAGCCTTCTCACTTTATAGATGAAAAAGCCCAGGGAAAGCAGAGGTTTATCCAAGATTCTGCAGTGAGTTACCGACAGAGCCAGGCCCAGAACCCCATTTTCTTTCATCCATCATGGTTTCCTTTTGTGCCAAGTTCAGCTGATACAGGCGTTCTTTGGTCCCTACGAGCTGGGAAGCATTGACTTATATGTATTTTATTTCAGAGGAATAATCCTCCAGGCAGAAAGCAGAAAGGAAAATGAAGAGGTAAAGTTTTGTCTGTTTCATCTTTTTCCTAGCGTGGTGGGTGACTTTGGACTCAGTATTTTTTAATGTCCCCACAGTGGATATGTGCAATAAACAACATCTCCAGACAAATCTACCTGACCGACAACCCAGAGGTAATTAACAGTGCCTGCATCTCGCCCCGGAGGGTCGGCGTCCCTCCTGGACTGAGCGTATCTCCTGTGGATTTTAGGCAGTCGCCATCAAGTTGAATCAGACGGCTCTCCAGGCGGTGACTCCCATTACAAGTTTTGGGAAAAAACAAGAAAGCACCTGTCCCAGGTAACTAAAGGACAAAGAAAAACTAGCTTTTGTGGAGCCAAATTAAGTTTTCAGAATTGGACAAGAGGAGTTAATGAGTCTTCACAAAACCCCCAGGGGTGCTTAACAGAAGCAGTAACTATGGCCTGAAAAGGGAAAATGTTAGCCCATGTTCACACCTCAGATGGGTGATAGAGCCAGGATTCAAACCTGCCTGTCAATTCCACTGGACCATGTTACTTGCTTGGACCTTGCTTCAAGGTCCCACCAGTCAGGAGTTCTCCCCACATTTTCTGTTAACATTGACAGGAACTAACCAAAAACAAACTTAATTTTTTTTTAAATAAGAAAATTACCTTTTATATTACCATGTTACTGCCGAGGCTTTTACCGTACACATACTGAAATTTAGTATGTGTAGTTATTTGTATTTTCATAACATGTCTACGTTTTCATAATCATTTGCTTTCATAAATATGCACTGTTCTGTTATTATTTGTATGTGTGTGGTACTAGGGATTGAACCCAGAGGCATTCTACTTTTGAGCTACACCCCCAGTCCGATTTTATTTATTTGGAAACAGGGTCTTGCTAGGTTGATGAGTCTCACTACTTGCTGAGGCTGTCCTTGAACCTGCGATACTCCTGCGCAGCCTTCCAAGTACTGGGATTACCGGTGTGCACCACCACACTGGCTCTCATTATTATTACTTAGCTGTTGTGTATTTAGGTTGTCTCCCCTTTGTTTGCATTACTAATAACATTTTCATGCATACAGCTTTTCTCTTGTTTTGAGTACTGGCTCTAGAATTTTAGGAATCCAATCTTCTGTCTTCAGGGCATACAGTCTCCATAGTCTTAAGTTGCTAGTAGGCTGTATTATTTGTCATGCTAATGAAAGCATGGCATCAAAGGGCAAATTAAAATTGTCTATAGTGTCCATCTTTTAGTGACATAGTAGAAAGAACTCTGTCAGATGGTTTACCAAACCAGGCATGGTGATATATACCTATAATCCCAGTACTTGGGAGGCTGAGATAGGAGGATTGCAGATTCAAGGACAACAAATAGTGAAACTCTTATCAACCTAGTGAGACCCTGTTTCAAAATTAAAAAATAGAAAATAGAGCTGGGGGTGTAGCTCAGAGGTAGAATGCCCATGTTCAATCCCCAATAATAGGCATGCGCGCTCACGTGCGCGCACACATACACACACTTTTACCAATTAATGCCCTAGAAAGAAGTTTAGAAAGCTCAGTGGTGTGTGTGCCCGAGCACTGGTATGTGAGGAGGGGTGGACGGAGGGATGGCCAGGAAGTAGTTTTGAGTGTGACTGTGAAAGATAGCTGCCTGCTCAGGAGTTAAAGGAAGTGGAGCAGAACCGCATGAGACAGGCTTGAGTTTTGGAAGACTGTCCTGCATCATTACCGAGGATAAAGAGGATTGGTTAGGAAAAGGGGAGAGTAGAGAGACCCAACAGGATGTTGGCTGCAGTAGGAGTTGTGAAATAGAACGTGAGAACCTGAACCACGGTCATGGAAATGGGAAAGAGCAACAAGTGCAGAGAGCAGCTCAGTGCTGCATTGGACTCAGAGCTTACATGAGCAGTGTACTTGTTAGGAGCAACTCTAGGGGGCACGCATGAAAGCAAATGGAAATACAGAGCCAGCAAGTACAGGTTCATCCCCTTAGCCTTCTCCTGAGCCTAAAACTGCAGGATGTGAGTGGCCACAGCGGAGAGATGCACATTCTGATGACAGCTCTCTGCCACATCTGTCCCCCACTTTGGGACATGGAGATAAAAAGCCAGATGACCTACAAAGCACCTTCCAGCCCTAAGATGCTGTCTTGCTGATGTTTAACTTAGAAGAGGGTGTGATTAGTATTCCTTTTTGTGTGTGTGGTATTGGGGATTAAACCCAGGGGCCTTCTACTGCAGAGCTACACCCCTAGCCCTATTTTATTGTTTATTTAGAAGCAGGGTCCCACTAAGTTGCTGAGACTAGCTGTGAGCCTGTGATCTTCCTTGATTACAGGTATGTGCCACCGCACTTAACTGTGTGATTGGTTAACTTACAGCTCAGATTTAAGTACTCAATAACTGATTTTTCTCTCACTGTAGAATAAGAAAGCACATTCTTAGAAAGGACAGAGAAGGATCCCTGGGGGATGGCTAGTCTACCAGTTGAATTAACCCAAAGATAGGAAGGGCGACAGATGTGGCTGCCAGATGGCCCTAGAACGGGGGGTGAGAGTAGGAGACTGTCCTAGTGTCAGCTCATAATAATAAATAGTCTTGATGACAGTGAGGGACAGAAATAGAGGAAATGTGTTCTTGTAAATAAGCTGCCATTCACTTCTAAGCAAGTATGTGTGGCCTTCCCTCCCTCACTTTGCAGTTATCACATACCTGTTATGCCTTTATCCAGCTACTCAGCAAATATTTAAGTACCCACTGTGTGTCAGGCCTGAGCTAGTACACGAAACTTAGAGGCAAATGAGAAAGGTAGGCTACAGGTAAACCAGTAGTGCCTGCCAGGATGGGGGAAGGCACTGTGATGTCAACCACTGTGTTGCAGCCATGGAGAGTGAGGAGACCTGTGCAGGGCCAAGCTAAGAGCAGAGAGCCATCAATGCATTCCTGACAGCAAGTGTGGTGACAGGGCAGAAAAGAGCTTAGTGTTTTTGAGAAACAGGCAGAGGGAGATCACAGAGCAAGACAAGATCACCACTGTACAAGTGGCACACTATTTTTATGGGCTACTGGGTCAGTAGCAGTGCAGGTGGGGTCACAGTGCCAAGCTCAGGAAGCCCACGGGGGTATCAAACTGTGACTTACAGGAGTCTCAGGAGTTTGGAGGAAGGATAGTCAGGCTGGTGCAATGGAGCAGGAATCCAAGCTGGCGTGTGGGAGGGCAAGCAGTGGAACTGGGCTGTGTTGTGTGGCGCAGCTCTGGAGGACATGCATTAAGAAGTGTATAGGAGCCGGGCGTGGTGGCGCACGCTTGTAATCCCAGCATTTGGGAGGCTGAGACCGGAGCATCCGGGTTCACTGCCAGACTCAGCTACTTAGTGAGGCACTCCACAACTTAGTGAAACCCTGTTTCAAAATAAAGAATAAAAAAGAGGACTGGGGGTGTAGCTTGGAGGTAGAATGCCCCTGGGTTCAATCCCCAGTACTGCAAAAAAAAAGAAAAAGAAATGAATAGGGAGGAGGACTGCAAGAAATTATTAGCCAGATTGTGATAAAATGCCAGGCCAAGATGTTTTATTCTTTCAGCTTACATTTTTGAATTGCTAACAGTGCCCACTCTTACTATTAAGTAATAAACGACTTAGCCATAGCTCTGCCCTCAAAAACCTGTCTCACAGGAAGAGAGATACAAACAAGGTGAGTACATAGGTAACAAGTGTCTAACACATTAAGCCGAGAATGCTGAGCAAGCGCAGACCTGAAGAGTTTTAGCCAAGGACATCAATCAAAATTTACTTGTAGAATGGACTGAGGGCCTGAACTCTCCCTTGTATTTCTATTTGTAAAAGTTGTATCAGCATACTGTGCATGCCTGTAATTCAGTACTTGGGAAGCTGAGACAGGAGGATCACAGTTTTGAAGCCATTGCACAGTAACTTAACAAGACCATTCCAAAAAAAAAGATCTGTAGCTCAGAGCACACCTGGGCTCAATCCCCAGTATAAAACACACACACACACACACACACACACACACACACACACACACACACACACACACACACACACCAGCATTAAACAAATGGCCCAATGTATTTGATTTTTTTTTTTCTTTTCCTGTTTCTAGCCAGAACTTGAGAAATGCAGAGATAGAAAATGACAAGATTGTTCCTAAAGCAACAGTCAGTGTTCCTGAAGCAGAAGAACTGATTGCACCCGGAACACCTATTCAATTCGATATTGTACTTCCTGCTACAGAATTCCTGGATCAGAACAGAGGAAGCAGGTATGTGATCTCAGTTATCTTATGTCCTCACTCACCCACCCAACCCACCAAAGACTAAGCCATTCAACTTGGAATTCAAACGTTAAGTGTCCTTTTAGTCACAGCTGTCATGATTGTGGACCCCTGGTTGTTCCCTAGGCGAATCAACCCTTTTGGTGAAACTGAGGATGAGTCATTTCCTGAAGCAGAAGGTAAGTGGCTGATTTGGTATACTTATTCTTTCTCCTGCACAAAATGACCAGGGCCATTGAAATAAAATGTGCAATTATGTTCTAGAAAGCTAAAACTTGGAATATGAAATTGTGACCCACTGATTTGTCATTCTCTGAAAACTTAGTATGACACTTGCAGGGCAGGCAGATCTTTGACAAAAATGGGGGAAGGCACAGAAATTTTGTACAACTGTTTCACCATTAGCCATGCCCATATACCTTTTTGGGCCTGTTGCATAGAAATGTTGCCAAATCTAAATCTGGCATATTCCATAAAACAGATTCTGAGGATAAAATGATCACTTTAAAATGCAACCTTGGTGAATTATAAATATTATGCTCTTTCATTTTAGAAGACCAAAAGCACAAATAACTTGTTCATGAATTTGAAGGTAACAATAAATGATATTTAAGTTGTTCAAATTCAGATTTCTGTTGTTCTATTTGAATAAGCAGATTTTGAGTTCCCAACCAAGGCAGTGTAGTAACTGTAAGTGCAAGCAAGATCTCACTTTAATACACCTTCCAGACTGGAGTCTGAGAATGTCAATAAAAAACTCCACTTACTTAAACTTAAAAGTAGTACTGCTTTAGACAGAAAGGTTTTTTGTGGTGTTTGTCAGTTGGCTAGTTGGTATGCGTGTTAGTAGGCTGTGTCTCCATTCTGGCTCTATTTGTATCTAGCTGACTTTTTGCACAATCTACACTATTTATCAACAATCCATAAAAAAAAAGGAAAAAATTCAAATGTATAAACGGTCTATACAAAAAAAGAAGTGACTATGAGAGTAACCATATGTAACATTATATCAGTTATTCTTAACCCTTAAATTATTTCAGGGACAAAGGAAAAAGAGCAACTTCTCATAAATTATTTCAGGGACAAAGGATAAAGAGCAGCTTCTCAGTTTAAAGTAATAGGTAAATGAGTACAACACCCAACATCAGGTCTTACTTTCCCACAAATTTTCTTCCCTAAGAAGATGTTAACAGTGGGCCCAAATAATGTATTTTCTAATGTCTAGTGGGAATACTATTTGGGAATTTAGTACTAAAAGGATGTTCATCTGGTATCACTGTCTCACTTTATAGATTTAAAAAAAAAAAAAAAGAAAGAAAGAAAAGAAAAATAAGAGTCTCTCTAGTCTATTGAAGTAGTTCCAAACTGACAAATGCAAACACAGGAGACTTGGTAACACTGGGCTTCTAAAAGCCAAGTTGAAAGATTCTGGCAAAAAAGTTCACCGTAGAAAGCAAGCCAAACCTGAGGTCTGTGGCCCATTGTCAGACATCTGATATTGGACTGCAGATCAGCCATGGGGAAGTGAATGTGATCCTGAGCAGAACCCACTCTCTTGCAGATTCTCTCTTGCAGCAGATGTTTATAGTTCGGTTCTTGGGATCAATGGCGGTAAAGACAGACAGCACTACTGAAGTGATCTATGAAGCGATGAGACAAGTGCTGGCTGCTCGGGCCATTCATAACATCTTCCGTATGACAGAATCCCACCTGATGGTCACCAGTCAAACCCTGAGGTACATTCAGTTTCATTTTCAGACTCTCCTGGGGTTTGATCTGAGTCCTCCTAAGGCACGTTCACCCATCTTGAATGTTAGTGCTAGAATATATTTGATTGGTTTAAATGAAGATGCTACTCACCTTTGTCCCTTGTTTCCTTCTATAAGATATATAAGCTAAAAGATGCTCCCTTAAAGAAAAGAAATGGTATTTTTAAAAATTCAGTGATCCAGCCGGACGTGGTGGCGCACGCTTTTAATCCCAGCATTCGGGAGGCTGAGACCGGAGGATCCGGGTTCGCGGCCAAGCCTCAGCTACCTAGTGAGGCACTCCACAACTTAGTGAGACCCGGTTTCAAAATAAAGAATAAAAAAATAGGGCTGGGGATATAGCTCGGAGGTAGAACGCCCCTGAGTTCAATCCCTCGTACCGCAAAAAAAAAAAAAAAAATCCGTGAACACAAGTTGAGTAGCATTTATCTGCAATGCTTGGGACTAGAAGTGTTTGGGCATTTTTTTGCTCAAATTGTACTGTGTTCATAAAGTAAATGCCATTGCTCTATAGTTATTCTAAATGCCCTGTCTCAGAGTTTGAAAATGAAAGGGTTTGTGTATGTGTGTGTTTTCATTCAAGAGTAGTTTGTAAAAATTAACAATGAAAAAGAAAAACAAAAAATCGAATCACCTAAAATAAGTGGACCAGCAAACTAGTCATAATTGAGATGTGTTTTCAGTGTTACATACCAAATTTCTAAGATTTTTGTAACTTCCCCCAAAATATAAAATATCTCACTAATAATTTTAGGTTAATTTCATGTGGTAATATTTTAAATATATTGGATTAAATAAATTCACCTGTTTCTTTTTACCTTTTTTAATGTCATTGCCAGAAAAACTTAAATTATGTATACAATCTATACAGACATTTCTAAGGGACAACAGTGCTCTAGAGCCACAATGTCTAGATTTATACCTAGCTGCACAACTTTGGGCAAGTTATCTAACCTTCTATACCTTGATTCCTTTAGCTATAAAAGAAAAATAACTATCCACACCTCAAAGTATTGTCATAAGGAATAAATGAGCTAATATATTTAAAACATTTACAATAGCTGGGAGTGGTGGCACACAATTGCAATTCCAGTACTCAGCAGGCTGAGACAAGAGGATCGCAGATTCAGGGCCAGCCTCAGCAACTTTCGCCCTCAGCAACTTAGTAAGACCTAGGTTCAAAATAAAACATAGGGCTGAGAGTGTAGCTCAGAGGTATAATGCTCCTGGGTTCCATCCCCAGTACTACATTTACAACTGGCACATAGAAAGTGCTTGATATGTTAGCTTCCAAAAAGGTACTAGGACTTTGGCAAAAATCAGAATAGTTTCTTCCATTAAGTCTTTTATTTGTTATGAACTATATTCTGATAATCAGGTTATTATTGAATAAAACCTTGTTTTTTAAAAGCTTTTCTCCAAGTATGTCCTGGTTGTTTTATAGAAAATTGGCTCATTGTTCTTATAATTCATATGGTCTCTCTAGATTTGCCTTTTGTAGCCATTTCATATAAATAGACTTATAAATCATTCTTTAAGAAATATTTTTGCTTTCACCTAAACTATAGAAATTCTATAATATTTTATATACCATGCAACTTATTCTAATAGAAGTATATAGTCGAAAAGTATATAGTCGAAATTTATTTCTGTATATTTAATATAGCAATCAATTACCTAGTGCACATCAAAGTTACATCGCCCTCATTAATGAAGCTTAAAGTGTTAAAGAATATATTCTGGAATGCTTTCTTTACATTAAACATTACTCCTCTTACATTTACTCTGATGTAGAATAGTCCTGTCAAAACCCCTTCATTGTTCTCACCCTCCCCCATTTTTGTTGTTATTTTTGTTAAATTTAAGCTTAGGCATGGTGATCCCAGTACTTGAAAAAGGCTGACAGGAAGATCACAGGTTCAAGGCCAGCCTCAGCAGTTTGGCAAGACTCTCAGCAACTTAGCAAGATCCTGTTTCAAAACAAAAAATAAAAAGGGTTGGAGATGTGGTTCAGAGGAAGAATGCCCCCTGGGTTGAACCTCCAGTACCACCACCACCACCAAAAAAAATTAAATTGGTCCAGCACTTTAAGGGAATTAAAGCAGTCCGTGAATGTTGGAAAGGAGGTGGCACATTATACATCAGAACTATTAAAAAGTTTGCTGCTTTTTTGGATAAGCACCAAAATACTATGAGATTAATTCTTCCATTTGCTATATAACCTTCTGCTATAGGTACCCTAAGCTTTAACTACACAAGTTTATCCCAAGCAGAAACCAACACTCATGGTTACATAGAACGGTCTCACCTTACTCTCAAACAGGCCTTGTCTAAGTTCCTATATGAGGGTCTTTGTGTGAATCATTCTTAACTTCTACAAGTTCTTCTTGTAAGTATATCCAACATTTGTGACGTAATGAATCTCTTAAAATTTCAGGTTGATAGATCCTCAGACTCAAGTATCAAGGGCCAATGTAAGTACCTCACAGGTCTTAATGTTAGTGATTACTCCTTAGTTTACCTCCTACTTTACCCCCTACGCACTTAATAATTTGCTAAATAAAGTGTAACTAATAATACTCTTTTTCATAACTTTTCCATAGAGAATAACCTTGTCTGCTTTTTAATTTCAGTTGTATGATTTTTCAATCTATCCTCCCCTCCCCCTAGTTTGAACTTACCAGTGTCACACAGTTTGCTGCTCATCAAGAAAACAAGAGACTGGTTGGCTTTGTCATCCGTGTTCCTGAGTCCACAGGAGAAGAGTCTCTGAGCACATACATTTTTGAAAGCAACTCTGAAGGCGAAAAGGTCTTGTTTTTTTTCATATAAGGGTCTGTAACATCTCAGTTCAGACAAGTCCATTTTTAACAGCTTTTTGTTTGTTTTACACTATCACCCTGGATATTTACTTGGTTACTCCATGTGCCTCCATCCAGTTTAGTCAGTGATAACTACTAGGAAGGCCCCACTGAAAGAAAACTGACTGGATTAAAATTTCCCCATGGAAAATACATGTCAACTAAAATAATGAAATAAGGAAGAAGCTTAATAGCAAGATATACTTGTTTGTTAAAGATATCATGAAATATTAAAAGTACCCCCCATCCCAATTTGTTCTTAAAGAAAATTAAAGCAAACGTTACCACAGAGAATAGTTTCAGAGGGTAAACCACCAAGGAAGAAGACATCAGGAAAGTACATCTAAACTGTCCTTTTACTTACTATGAAAATTACTGTGTCTACATCTTATACCTGGAACCATCAAAGTGAATCTCCTTTCATTAAGTATCTGTTTGCCACTGTGTATATGAACATGCACTAGCTAAATATGCTTGAGTGGAAAAAGAATCCTATTAAGAATTTTAAGCCGGGCGTGGTGGCGCATGCTTGTAATCCCAGCATTCGGGAGGCTGAGACCGGAGGATCCGGGTTCACGGCCAGCCTCAGCTGCTTAATGAGTCACTCCGAAACTTAGTGAGACTCGGTTTCAAAATAAAGAATAAAAAATAGGGCTTGGGGGTATAGCTCGGAGGTAGAACGCCCCTGAATTCAACCCCCAGTACCACAAAAAAAAAAAGAATTTTAAACAAGCCGGGTGTGGTGGCGCACGCTTGTAATCCCAGCATTTGGGAGGCTGAGACCGG